>JAVJAQ010002538.1:0-10954 GCA_032362365.1 Zygogramma bicolorata
CAATATGTTTGAAATATTGCACCAATATCAATCGAATATACAGGGTGTAACTGAATAAGTGTAAAACATTTAAGCAGGTGATTCCTCATCGAAAAAAATATACGATCTTTCATAGTGAGAAACTTCATTGGAGCATCCCTTGTTGAGATACAGCCCATGAAAGGGGGTACATAAAATTTGTATAACAATTTTTTTCACAAGCAATGAAAAAGTTACAATATTGAAATTAACCTGACGTTTTGTACTACCAAAAAGACACTCAGCCAGTTATTTATTTGGTTTACCCCATGGTTGTAGGGGGTGGAAAATGCAACCCCTAAAATTTATTTCCAATCTACCTTTTTGTCTTGTTATTTGTTTATCATATAAAAATTTATTTAAAATTTATTTCCGATAGCCTGTTTCATCCTGAACAAAAAATGTCTCCTGGGTTTTTTGCCCAAAATAAACCAGTTCACAGCAAAAAATTATTTTACGAACAACTACAGAGATACATCGTCATAAATGCGAACTGGATTTATTGTTATTTTGTAGTTAGTACCTGCATTAAACGATTAAAGGGTGATTGACGAAACTAATTCATTAATAACAAAACACACAACATGTAGAAATCATAGTAATTGTTATACAAATTTTACGTACCCCTTTTAAGGGGCTATATCTTAACAAAGGATGCTCCAATGAAGTTTTTTTTTATTAAAGATCCTATTTTTGTTATGAGGAATCACCTTCTCAAATGTGTTACACTTATTCAGGTACATCCTGTATAGGCTCGCTTTATCAAGTGTATTACAAGCCAGTATTACAATCTATCTAGGAGTTCGGATGGATTGCAAAAGAGTTTCGTATATCTTCATCTTGAGTTTACAGGCTCAATTGTCTGGAGAGCAAAATTGTTAATGTGGGACAGTGTGGTGGAAGATTTTCAAAACAGCATTCGGAACATGAGATACCTTTCACAACAGGTAAGAATGGTTCGACTTTCTCGAACCATTTCTCAGAATACAATTGAAAGTTATCGAATTTGAAAGGTACGGAAATTTTGTGCTATGCGAGCAGAGTTCTGAACATATCTAAAATATCACTACATTTACCTACAAATTACCGAGAACGCGGTTTTCTCAGAATAATCAAGTAGATATATTGTTACCGTGACTACGGGGTATACAATTGTCACCAATATAAATAATTATGTCATATAAAGTCAATAAATGACAGATAAAGACTAGAATAGATGAAATGAGGGCGGGAAGTGAGGGCAGTAAGTAGAGGTGTTCCCAACCTTCAATGACATTAGTAATGGCAGCATTACATAAATGATTGTAAATAAAATATTATTCCATATAACATTCCATTGGAAGTCCAAACTAGAACATTGTCAACCACATTCAAGCGAAACCATCACTTTTCCAGGGTGGAAATCATCGATGAGTCTCGATCACGTACAGATATTAGCCTTGCAATTAACGGTTGCGCCCGAATTTATGAAGGTGCGTGTGCACGAGCCTAATGGCTAGGCACAACATCGCATAATAACGAATGCCCGATGCGTCTTCATTAACACGACTACAGATTATTTCGCTATTGACGACACCTGCGCACGGAATACCGATTTGCATCCGGCGCAGGACCGGCCGATGGAGAATAGGGACTATGCAAGATTTTTTGTCATAAATTGATCATTTGTATCTTCATGGAGTAAAAAAAATTTAAATAGGCTTGAACATTTCCAAACCATTTGTCAAAGTGAAATTCAACACATTGAATGAGTTTGAGACCTTCAAACGGGATCATTTTGGTTTACTTTGAGCGTTTCAATTCCAATTGCTATACAGAAAGAGCTGAAACAATTCCTTTTCCAGTATTGTATGGTGATCGAAGTTCAAATACAACCGATAAGCTGTTTTTTTCATGCGTATCATAGGATGAAAGTCACCGAAATTTCCATCAAAACTGATGGCGGACTTGTCACGAGTCGAACATTTTGGAGTCATCGCAGTCTCCAGTGAATGTGCTCACTGGATGTGTTCAAGTGGATTTCTCAGAACAAAAATACCTACCCACAACGTGATATGTCAAATTATGTATTTCAACGCAAAAACTAGTTCTACTGCAACAATTGAAGCTGTTAATGGAGCACATAATCACAGAATTCGTCAAGACTTGTTTGTTGAATGTCCAAACGGATCTATTTCATTCTGGTCATTTGCTAAAGCTGTCGCTAAAAACTCCACTTTTAGTTCATTTCCCACATTAACCGAAGAGGATGGATCACAAGAAGAGGATGGATCACAAGCCACCACTGCCCAACAAAATGAGAATTTATCAGCTAATATGTTTCCTGGAAATACTAGTTTGAATGCCTGAAATATTTTTTCCACCAACAAAATATAAAAAATATTTTAATGGAGCTTTGGAGCTTCGTAGGAGAATCGAAGACTTGTCTATCTTCTATAAATATTTTCACGGTCGGTACTCTTCCCAATTGTTATCACTCGTTCCACCCTTGGTAGTATCAACACGGACCACTGACGAGTACAGAATTCCCACCCCTTTGTTGTGAGCTTGGAGTCATGTTGAATCTCTCTTGCTCAGGGATCTTTTTTCAATAGAACAGCTGATATTTGGAAATCATTGCCAAGAGATGTTTTCCTGAGGCTCACAAACTTCAAAAATTCAAAGTGAATGTTAATTCACATCTCCTGTACCGGTTTTCTTTGAACATTACAGGGCTTCCCTTTCGTGTGAATATGCATATAAAAAAACCTGTATAATTGTAAAGACTGCACTTTACATATATATAATAAGTTTTCGCGTGAATTTTGACTGATAATTACCATTCTGCTGAATGTTCATGAATCAAGTAAGTTTCCATGTAATTCTTGATAGAAAAATAACGTTTCGTTGAATTATTATCGTTTCTCATTTGAATTCTTTTTGTATTCATCCAATAAACGATTTATTTTGGTTGAAATTCATTTCCTATCTCATAACCGCACTAGTTCGGTAATAAACTATGGCATTCAAAAAGTGTCAAATCATAATTACACAGGTGCTTCAAAATTTTGTCGAAAGTTCCCGACTCCGAAGGAGGAGGGTTCTTTTAGCAAAATATGAAAATAACCGAATGCAGTTTTTTACTGACAACATGCTTGAATGGAAAATTATCAGGTTTATTTTGATGCACGAGTGTAATTCGGTAGAATATTTCCGGAGTTAAAACAACGACGTTTGAGATTCAGTATTTATGCCTGTCAAGATGACAAATGTACATTTTAACAATCGTTACTATAGATACACGGACCGAGCGGATATTTTTTGATACCTACCGGGTATTTACCAGCCTGAAAATGTCCTGCCGGGAATTTATCAAAGGTAATACCACGAGTCCTTCAAATTTAATCGATAAATTTTAATTTTCCACAAAAACTTTTTTATTTGCCTCAAAATAAAAAAGTTTGAGTGTTTCGAAAATGAAAATTTATCTTATTGAATTTGAAGAAGAGTTGTATTTGGAGAGATTATTTTTTGAACAAATAGAAGGAAGAACAATTTAATTGATCGGTATTTCATTTAAATAAGAAGGAACGGAGAATAGGTGAAAATTTTACAAATTTGAAATGTCAAACAACGATGTATGCCCTCCATGATCCAGAAGAGATATGATGCTTACGCAGTGAATATGATAATGCTTGCCGACGATACCAAGAGATGGCGTCACACCTCTCATTGTACAAGGTTGGTAATTGAAAGTTTCTTATGACATGAAAATCGCGCCAGAAGGATCATAAAATCATTCGTTATGTCGTTGTGTCAAAATCTTCATACAACGGTTCCTTCTCATACAACAAAAAATGAATTGTATTCAATAAAAACTAATTGCACGCCATCTTCATTTGAGTGCAGGAAACATTAAATATTTGAATCGGTCGTTCGCTATATCTGGCATAAAGTTGGGGTTATGAGCTATTCACGTGTTTGAGTGTTCATTGAAATGTGTTATGTTATTATTATGCTGAAAGAGTGAAAAGTGAATGACTATTAATAATAAGGTAACTCTTCATTCATGATAATTTATATAAATATGAGCCAGTTCAATAGAATCGACGCGGTAAACATTATAGTTTTGACAGTTCAAAGGTGAACAATGTTTTATCGAAACAATCGAAAAGACCAGTTGGCTAGAATAACCATAGAATAACCCGCTACTGTTGGTTGAAATTCCAAAAACGTCACATTTTGACAAGTGAAAAAAATAATCGCTGTAATTGATCGAAGATGCCCCGCTTCATGTGGGATTTTCAACATACGATGGAAATATTCACTATCATTATTATTATACCCACTCAATACATGAACAATCGACACAAAATCGTCGAATTCCCTCACATAACGCCAGTACACCAAACCGGAGCCAAACACGGAAAAGACAATACCGACAAACAATTTAATGCCCCACACGCCTGCAAGGCCTCCTGGATATTTCCGCGAGATAAAGGCCCTGCGAGGGCGGGAATCCCCGGGGATTCTCGGCCGCCGGGCCGGGATTTAGACGAACAGAAGTCAGATCATTTGGACTTGTACGGTGCACGGTGCCTCGCTAAACATGATGGATGTCGAGGGGTTACATTCAATCAAATCTCCCGAAATAATCTCGGGACTGATTTGATGGCGGACGGATAGACCGGGCGGGGAGGGGAGGATCTCAATCTTGGCTCCCGATGGCGCTGCGTCGGCTAATGGGTTCTCCAGGGTCCGTAATTGGAGGAGTTGTTGGATGGAGCATTTGAGGAATGTCTGGGACGATGCAATTATCCAGGAAAATAGCATAAATATGGCTTGGGTGAAATATCATAATGATTAATGACAGAATTCGGATTCAGTTCAATATCAGAAAAAATTATAATATTAGAATAAAAATAATAGACTTTACTTATAATGAATTTTATCTGCACCCGTACTCTAATAATACACTTATATACCCACAACTCGTTTTATAATGAAATCCATTACGATACAGATTTTTTATTGCGATACAGATTTTTAACCAATAGAAACCCATCATTTTTCAATCAAGCATGATGTGCATGCTCTGCATTTGACGTTTGTCAAGTCAAAATCGGTATAGGTATTGGATTTTTGAATAATACAGACAAACTTCGATAATTAGTATAACTACTTCTCTTCGGGCTTGAAGGCCGTCGTTCTTCGGAATTTCTTCCTGACGTTTCGCTAGCGCGAGTGGCCAGCTTCTTCAGTGGCTTATTCATCTCCGATGACTAAACAGTTCGATTTCTCAAGGCGTATTTATATTGATGCAGGTAGTCTGGAGTGTTAATTACTTCTGACGGGTTCGGGGAATAATCATCATTACTAGTTGCCGCACTACCTGCTGTGATTTCATTAGTTATTCTTGTTTTCTTCAGAATCGGATTCCAAATTCTGTTTAGAGTCAACGCTTCTTCCTTTCTGTTGAAATTGTCCGCATGTTTTTGGATCTCTATTGCCTCCCGCACCAGTCGGCTATGGTAACCCTGGTTGGGGGCAATCAGTGTGGCATTTTCGAACAGAATCTTGTGGTCGCCCTCACTCAATGCGTGTTCCGCCACCGCCGATTTGTCGGTTTGCCCCAGCCTGCAGTTCCTTTGATGCTCTTTGAGCCTTGTACCCATGGATCTTTTCGTGGTACCGATGTAAACCTTCCCACAGGTGCACGGAATGCGATAAACCCCTGCCGCTGACAGTGGGTCTCTTTTGTCTTTAGCCGACCTGAGGCTTTGCTGGATCTTCTTGGTCGGCTTGAAAACTGTTTTTATGTTATATTTCCCCAAGAGTTTTCCAATTCTGTCAGTGAAACTTCGATAATCATAACAAAATGTCTGATACCACCGATATGGCAGAATGACCTTCGACACCTTCACCCTCAGAAATACAGTTAGAATGATTAAATTTTTCATTTGACAAATGCATCATTTATAACTTATTTTTTCATCCAATTTTGTAGGCTCTCCGTAGCCGAGCCGTCTGTGGCGCTGACATTGATTATTCTAGCTGGAGGAGACATTGGTTCGATTCCGGCCTTAAGTAAATTTTTTTTTCTTTGATTTTTGATCTTGTTTTCATATCTCATCGTTTATTTCTCGAAGTAATACTATTAATTACAATTCTGTAGAATTTTTCAAAGAAATTCGTTAAATTAGTATTATTGTGTGCAATACAATAATAAATATAATATTTGTAGTTCTTCACTATTTATCGGGTGTAGATAAAATAGCGTATGCAACTCTCATGTAATGGTTATCAATACACTCGCATAAACCATACGAAACTCACCTTCGGCTCGTTTCATAATATACTATTACTATTACAAAACCGTGACAAGTGTTTCACTATGAATTGCTTGAAAAAGCTCTTGTATATATAGCAAAACACGTGTCACGATTTTATCAAACCTATACTCATAATTACCCCCCCAATGTAAAAAACTGATTAAAAAAATGTAGTCCATATAACGAATCTCAGTATGATTCAATCAATATGTAAATCCGTGTTTGAAAAAGGTCAAGTCATTTTGAATTTTTTAAACAGTGTGTAATAACGAAAACTTAACAGTGCCGTTGTTGAATATAGAACGTAAGATTTAAAAAAAACTCGGACACGTCGATTTCTAATAAAAGGCGGACAGCTTTCAGACTACTCAGATTTTTTGTAGTACGCACCCCATCGGAGGGGTGCGTCCGACGACCTTTATTTAGACAGGGAAAGTAGATCGAGTGGCACCTTGTTTTACAGGTCTTTCGAATACCTTTACAACTCTGTTAACAGAAAATTTTTGTGACGATTACTTTTCGAGATTTGAAGTTTTAAAGGTATTTGTATTAAGTTCAACGTTCTTTAAAATAAATCAAATTGTTTTTGAGGTACAATTTACATTCAGAACTTTCATGAAAAAATAAATTTTTTCTTTTTATGACAACCTGCTAATACGTGTCCATGTGATTTCGCATTTTTTGTTTATTACGAGATTTTTTTCGGGGGATGGGGTTGGTTACCAATTGTTACAAAAATTTTCTTTCCACACAGTTGTATAGGTATTCGAAAGACCTTTAAAACAAGGTGCCACTCGACCTACTCAAACCCTATTCAAATAAGGGTCGACGGACGCACCTCTTCGAGGGGGTGCGTACTACAAAATATCTGATTAGTCTGGAAGGTGTCCCCCTTTAATTAGAAATCGACGTGTCCGAGCTTTTTTAAAACTCTTAGTTTTTAAGTTCGAAAAAGTCTCTGTTAAGTTTTCGTTGTTGCACACTGTATATCGTTACGACCTAAACAAATATTGAAATACCTGATTTGCAATTTCCAAAGTGCTGAGCGGGTAGTGTATATAAGAAACCATGAAATTTTTTGACTCTTTCTGATTTTTGCTTAATATCTCCGTGAAAGAAGGATCTGACCGGTATAGTCAGTCTATATACTTTCAAAAAATACTCTATTCACTACAATTTGATACTTAGGCGAGCTCTAAGAGGCTCTGTTTTCCACGATACAGCTCTTCGACAATTTTCTAGGAAAAAAGTGTTTCGAAATTGTCACCTATCACAAGTAGCACAAACATATTAGACCAATGACAAAATAGTTGAGGCTTTCGCGGCCGAGGTTTTCAGTATCACTACTTTTATTCGGGTTCGAAGGCCGTCGTTTTTTGGAATTTCTTCCTGACGTTTCGCTGGCTCGAGTGGCTAGCTTCTTCAGAGGTTCATTCATCTTGGAATTCACTCCGATGACTGGAGATTGTTTCTTCGCAAGTTGTATTTGTCACAGACAGAATTGGAAAACTCCTGAGTAAATACAACATAAAAACTGTATTCAAACCCACAAAGAAGATTCAACAGAGCCTCAGATCGGCTAAAGACAAAAGAGATCCACTGTCTGCAGCAGGGGTTTATCGCATACCGTGCACCTGTGGGAAGGTATACATCGGTACCACCAAAAGATCCATGGGAACTAGGCTAAAGGAACATGAGAGAAACTGCAGACTAGGGCAAATTGACAAGTCGGCTGTGGCGGAACACGCACTTAGTGAGGGAAACCACAGGATTCTGTTTGAAAATGCAAAACTGATTGCACCCAACCAGGGATACCATAGCCGACTGGTACGGGAGGCAATAGAAATCCACAAACACACGGATAATTTCAACAGAAAAGAAGAAGCTGTCAACCTCAACCGAATATGGAATCCCATTTTAAGAAAATCGATAATAACTGCAGGTAGTTCTTCAGATATTAATGATGATTATTCTCCGAACCCACAGGAAGTAAACAAGGTAATCAATATTAATGACAATTCCACGAATCCGAATGGAATAATTAGCACCGCAAACTACCTGAATCGGCATAAATACAACTTGCGAAGAAACAATCTCCAGTCATCGGAGTGAATTCCAAGATGAATGAACCTCTGAAGAAGCTAGCCACTCGAGCCAGCGAAACGTCAGGAAGAAATTCCAAAAAACGACGGCCTTCGAACCCGAATAAAAGTAGTGATACTATATTAGACCAATATTGGTTCAATATTATGAGAATATTAACCTCATATTGTAGATATCACAGAAAAAATTTGAACAATCTGCGATATTAGATCAATATTCGAAAACGATGTTAGGATATATCGCTTTGACTATAGGTATTGGTACAATATCGTCAATGATATAATCGACAAAAAATGGATATTCGACTGATGCCACTCAATTATTCTCAGTTTTCATATTCGGAATTTTTCATTTCTGTTTTACCAATTATTCAACTTGAAAATTTCACTCATTCACATGTACCAACCGAATAATAACCTGGAGAAACTCGTTGACTGAGTATAAAACAACAGTTAAGATTGCTGTGAAATCAAATCATCGCATAAAATATGCGATTTCATTTGTTTAAACAATCAACGACACGTCAAATCCATTGTTCGTGGTAGTGGCTGGCGTATTTCAATAATACGAATAGAAAAAAAACGGGCGATTGCTGATAAAACCAAATTGAAACGCAATATCGATTGCGCGAAGGGTGACTTTCAAACGCTGCTGCCGCCATATTGTCCACTGTTTGGAAAAGGCAGCAATGCTTTTTCATATAGTTCTACCCCTCCCCTTTCTGGAGGAACGATCACAATACGAGAGATTTATCATTACAGAACTGAAAACATTTTTTTGTTAATTTTTTCATGTCATTGACCGGTCCTAGACATGGCAGCACTGCCATTTTGTGTTCTCCTTTGAATGAAATATCGAATTATATGTATTACTTCTCGAGCCCTATAGGCTCGAGAAGTAGTAGCACATCTCCGAAGTTTCGAATCACCCTGTATATCCCGACCGGCAATAAATGAGCGAGCGACAAGGCTGCGAAGTGACATGTCACAACCGGAGGATGAAATTGGGATTATACTAGATTGATGACGGGGATAATATAATAGAAATAACATAGGGCACAAGGTGTCTTCGTAATGAATAAAGCGACAAAGGGAAGATTCTCTCAAGAACGATCGTTTCGAGGGATCCTTTTCGAAATGTAATATTCATTTAATCTTTTGATTTGTTTGAAAATTCTATATTTAATTTTTTCATTCCTGATGATTTCATGTAGACCACTTTCGAAACGACTTGGTAATGATACAATTTGAAGCTCCTATAATTTAAAAACTTTTGCATGTCATCATGATGACATAAAAGCAACGTACTTAACACCAGTTCATTGATGGAAATGCATTGGATCGTTTACATTGAATTTTAAATTACGCGTCTGTTATTCTTTCGTATACTGTTGGTAATAAATTCGATGTTGTCACAATTCATTTGATGTTATTCATTTGTCGAAATATATAGTTGGGAAGTGATAGCGTTGAGTTTTGGTGAATACTTCATACACAGTAAGGTCCATGAAATGTTACCAGATTTGGTACATGCTCGATTATTGACTAAACACGTTCGCTACCAGCCGTTTCATATTTGAGCCAAAGCGATCCTTGTCACATACCAGCGTCTCACATATGAGCCAGGTGCTCGATCGTACTCAATGGACGTGTTAATCGTTTGGGCTACAGATAGCAGCTTGAAATTTGGATGCGGTCTGTGGATAGGTCCGACGCATATGTGAGTCGCTTGGTCCTAGGTTTTTCATCAAGGAATTTGACTGTTTCTTATTTGTTTCTTTGATTTTTGCCTGCTTTGTTTTTTATCAAAGATTTTGATTGTTTTCGTTGTTACAATTGGTTGTTAGCTTATCCACCTACCTTCGAACGCCCAAAGACACAATCCCTAATGACACCCAAGGAATATATGAAATACCATGCTCCAACTGTTTCAGAACATACATCGGCCAGACCAACCGACGAGTGTCCTGTAGAGCATAGAATGCGAACTAGCAGTCCGTAATTCTGACACAAACTCAGCATTATTTCAACTTCATTTAGAAACAGGCCACCGAATAGATTTCAAAAATATCAAAACCATTGCCACAGCCAAAACGCCCCAAATCAGAGTTACCCGTGAAGCCATTGAAATCGAAAAACGTCCCAACTGTGTCAATAAACACGACGATTCAAAAAGACTCCCCAATACCTGGAAACCACTCTTGGCCCGACATACTTCTATTTACTCCGACTTGAGTACTAATCCGATTGAAGCTCCCATCGACCGTCCGCTCCCTGATCCTGCCATAATTATAAATGAACCCATAAATCCCACCAACCTTCAATTCTTGATTCCCAGTGATGAAACCCAGTTAGTAAAACGACTCAGACCTGGACGCGAGGTCAGTCAGTCTTGAAAATGGCTCCGAAATGGGAGGTATCACTTTTCTCACAGCGGAAGCCTATCCGAACAAACATATCTATATATATATATATGATTCTTTTTGTAAGGCTCCATAACCTGCGATAAAAGCGAAACTCAAC
>JAVJAQ010002541.1:0-91986 GCA_032362365.1 Zygogramma bicolorata
GTTCTGAATGTATGTGCCCCCAAATTGACAACAGTACTTTGCGAATTATTCAACCTTTCATATAACCTGGGGATTTTTCCTAGGACCTGGGGGACAGCAAGAGTTCAGCCAGTTCCCAAAAAAGGGAAGAAAACTTTACCTTGTAATTATAGACCAATTGCATTGCTTTCTATCATTTCCAAAGTCATGGAAAAAACAATCAATATGAAGCTCATCAAAAATCTAGATGAATCAGTAATAATTAATGATCGACATTACGGATTTTGCCATCAAAGATCAACCAGCGACTTATTCGCTTATGTTTCTTATATTCGGAAGTATTCAATCTAGAAATTCGAAGAAACGATAGCTGTTGCACTCGATATTTCAAAATCGTTTGATCAAGTTTGACATCGGGGCCTCCTTTCTGAGCTGCCGTCTTCTTTGAACATTACAGGGCTTCCCTTTCGTGTGATTCTGCATATAAAAAAAAGATAGATAGTATGGAAAATCCTCCTCGCTTGTCGGTAATAGAGAATTCCGCATTTTTTACAGTTTTATGTGATGATTTGATTTGATTTGGTCAACAACCGCTACTTGAATGTGGCGCAATAGTTTTCGGTCACAACTACTACTTGAAACACAAAATATATTGAAATTAATCTCGAAATTTTTTTTTTCATTTAATAATAATTTCGGGTTTGAAAGCCGTCGTTTTTTGGAATTTCTTCTTGACGTTTCGCTGGCTAGCTTCTCCAGAGGCTCATACAACTTGAGTTTGACTCCGATGACTGGGTGTGACGACTTCGTAAATTATATTTATATGGATACAGGTAGTTTGAGTGCTAATTTCTTCTTCTGGATTCGTAAAAAATATTATTATAGTCGGGCTGTTCAAAAGATAGAATTCAAGGACGCGTGAACAGTGAATGCCTGCATAGCCACGCCTTCTAAAGTGAAATAAATAAAGAAAAAAAAGAACGGCCTTCAAACCCGAACAAAAGTAGTGATACCAAGTGATATACTGTAAATATAATGATATGGTAGTACACATAATCTTTTGAAGTCTATGATTTTCACCGTGAATTGAGACACAAACCGAAACAGAGGAAGACATTTTTATTACATGCATCAATGTAGAGCCATTTTCACTGATAACTTTTCTACATACATACAGCTCTTGGCCACACAGAAATGAGCGCCACTATAAGGCCCGGTTTCACCAACGACTTCAATCTGGATTATCTTGCTATCTGAAATTTCTGAACGCATAAATGCGTACAAATATTCCGTTTAGCAAGATAATCCAGATAAAAGTCGTTGGTGAAACCGGGCCTGAGACTGAAAGTGAACCTGGTTTTCCCTCAACTACAGTGACGCTGAAAAAATGTTCATACCTTGCCAGTAGTGACACAGACAAGTTCGCATTCCTCCTTTCGAATCTACTCGCCCGGATGAATAATCTGATTACCTTTTCAGGGACTCTGTCAGGTGGTAGGCTGCGACGCGGTTCTGCATTCGACCCTGCGGAGAGACAGATGTGGCGTGTGTGGCGGAAATAATTCAGAGTGCTTGGAGACGAAGGAGTCTTTCAACAGAAAACTGAAACGGGGTAATTGATCTGCTTCAAAGACATTCCTTTGCGGCGCGGCAGGTATAAAGCGAGTAAGAATGCGTGTTTTTCTGGCGACCAGATGTTTGGCGTGGATAAAATTGGGATAATAAATTATTCGTGATCCGGCAATTAAATTGGAACGTGCTCTAAGCCATCAGTCATGTATTACTCCGAATGGAATACCGTTGCAGGTTACACCGGATAGGATATATTTTTTGAATGAGATCAGTTACTCCAAAAATAGTTATTCGTTCAACTAGGATAACAAATGGGTGTTTTTGGGGAAAGTTAGAAAGTTGCGGAGCGGAGACCGACAATATCAGGAGTCCTGGGAATGCGTTTTCAGTTCAACAGCTGAACACAAAATGTTTTCTCCAATCGCTGGATTTGAGATAAGTTCAGAAATTGAATCGACACTGAAAACGAATTGATATTAATCTGAAAAAATGATAAATGATATTGGAAATATAAACAAGTATATTTGTTCCGTAGTTTTCTGGGTATTGTAACCTACCACCATCTAAAAAAATTAGAATTCATATTTGAATCTATACAAGTGTAGGAGGGCAGATTTTTAATCTACCCCGAAAAGTTGCTGCGTCTATTGAAAAACAGTTCTTCTGGAGAGAACAAGTCCAATTAGACATCAACTTCTCGTATAACTCGAATTTTGTTGACAATTACGAAGATTGTCAACAAGAGATATTTGCATTGAACAGAAATTTGCGTATAAGTTTTGGGAACTGATGGGAACTGACGCGGATTCAGTTTCTGAAACGTTAACGATGAGTATTTCCAGATATTTATATATATGTATATATATATATATATATATATATATATATATATATATATATATATATATGTGTGTGTTCGGATAGGTTTCCGCGGTCAGTTGTGTGTTGAGTTCGGGTTGAACCGCGTCTGGAGTTTTGTTCTCGACGTTTCGGCTCCGATTTTGGAGCCATTTTCAAGAGGTGAATGTGACTTCACGCGAGGTCTCAATCTGCCTACTCCTCAGGTGTTGTCACAGGGGGCAAGGGTTTGTGACTTGACGCCGGGGCCTCAATCTGCCTACTCCCCAGGTCTCGTCACGAGTTCTTTCTAAGGTCTCAATCTGCCTACTCCTTAGATCGAACTGTTCGACTCGACCCGAACTCAACAACAACATATATATATATATATATATATATATATATATATATATATATATATATATATTATGCTCTCTGGAACTTCCGGTTGAACCGCGTCTGGAATTTTTCTTCTTTCGACGTTTCGACTTCCACTTTGGAGCCATTCTCAAGATTTCTTGACTTGGTGGCGAGTCCTAAGTCTCATTAACCCCCAGCACTCATCTCGACAGAGTGAAGATTCTGGTTTGGTGGATAGAGGGATGGTATTTATAGCTGTATGAGAATCCGACGTTGTTGAAACTGTCGGACCGTATACAGGTCTGGTTTGAAAAGGATTAATTGATGGATTTTTTCGAAGGGATAATAATGGTTTCCAGGAATTGGGGAGCCTTTGTGAGTCGTCTTGTTTGTTGGGGCATTGAGGGCGTTTTCCAATTCCTATTGCTTCTCGAATGATTCTGGAGTGGAGTGTTTTTGCTGTGGCAATGGTCTTCGTGGTGGTGTTTGGAGAGGGTCGAGGTCATGTCCGATTACGTATATATATATATATATATATATATATATATATATATATATATATATATATATATATATATATATATATATATATATATTATAGACCGGATGAGACTACTTACTATCGTGAGTTTGAAAGAAGCTAGTTTCTTAATAACAGTCAAAGCTTATCGGTCATCATATGCAGATAAAAAACAATGTAAAAACATTTTAAATTTGAGTAATATCTTTAAAAACTTAATTCTCATAATTCAACCATGCTGTTTGGTACAATTAAGTTTTTGAAGATATTACTCAACTTTAAATGTTTTTACACTGTTTTTCATCTGCATATGATGACCGATAAGCTTTGACTGTTATGAAGAAACTAGCTTCTTTCAAACTCACGATAGTAAGTAGTCTCATCCGGTCTATAAAATTGTTTGTTGATTCGTTCACAATTTTTCAGTAAGTCCTGAAGAAGGAAATAAACATTTCCGAAAGCTTGACGCAATACCAAAGAGTTTTCCTCACTCCCTGGCATCCTTAAGATTGACTGCAACCTCACCAACAGAAATCACTTAGTGGTTTCGAAGTTCTTTTTTCAACTATATATATATATATATATATATTTATATATATAAAAAATATATATATATAAAAAATATATATATATATTATTAGTTCTTATTATTATTTTTTATAGCCGAAATTTGAGTTATTGCTGATTAATTGGACTTGTTCTGTTCGGAAAAAACTGTTCGTCAATAGACGCAGCAACTTTCAGGGGTAGATTAAAAATCTGCCCTTCTACACTCGTATAGATCCCAATATTAATTCTTATTTTTTCAGATTATGGTAGGTTACAAACCCAAAAAACTACGGAATAAATATTGATCCACCACAAAATAATGACGTGTACAAACAGTAAATTGATAGCAGTTCTTTTCTAGCATTATTGGCCAATTCTATGATGTTGGTGAGTGACACAGATTCACACAAAATGGATGCCCTGTAAGGTCCAAAGAACACCGCTTGAATCAAAGGACAGGAGATACGAATTAACATTCACTTTGAATTTTTGAAGGGGGAAAACCCTCTTCGGTAAAGAGTTCCAAAGTTCTGCTGTTCTATTTAAAATGATCCCTGAGCAAGAAAGGTTCGACAGGTCTCCAAGCTCACAACGAAGGGTGGGAATTCAGTACTCGTTTGGTCATCGTGTAGGTACTTCCAAGGGTGGAACGATTGATGAAAATTCGAAAGAGAACCGACTGTGAAAATATCTATAGAAGAGGGACAATTCTCCGACCTTTCTACGATGCTCCAACGAAGTGAGCGAGTCTGTGAGCGAAGAATCACCAACAAGGCGGGTTGCCTTTCCATTTTTCAGTCAATTAGACGATATTGCCAATATTCTACTAAAAGACTTCAAGTTGTGATCAAATTTTGTTTCGGTCTACGTTAGAAGATAATTATAGAGAAATTTACTTAGATGCCAGTCAATGACTTACATAGCATATGGCCAAGGTACTAGTTGTTTTCCAGCCATTGCTTGCTCAAAGCGATACTAATCGAGTAATAAATAAAACACTGATCGTTAACTTCATGTCGAAACGATTTTTCCCTTTGAAATTGCCATTTGAGAGTTAAGGTAGTACCTTCATTTGGTCGGAATTTATAGAAAAGGCTGAAATACATATAACTGTTAGATTTAGTGATAACACGCATTTTTGCGAAATTTGAGCGAGATTGACCTTTTCGTTACCGAGATAATGAATTCAACATTTGCATGGGCTCTTATGGAAAATCGGAAAATTTAACGCAAAATTGCGTTTTTAGTAAAGAACGAATTTATAGACATGCGCAAAAAACTGATTGTATTAAACTATAGCAAGATTGAAAATTTCGTGCGAAGTTTGAATGCATTTCACCTTCTAGTTATTGAACTATGAGACAGAGAAGTTTACATTATCGCACTCGCCGCAGTAGCGAGCCGGACTATGTAGCAACGTCACACGAGTTGCTCCGTCGAAATGGTTCTCAAGTACTCGGCGCAACAAAGTAAAGTCCCGTCTCACGCGCAGCTATGCCAACACTTTTTTCTTTATAATTTGACATTTTATTGGAAATGGAAGGAAAATTATAAAATACTATTGGATACTATAAAAATATTATCGTGAATTATAAGAAATCACGATAATGAAAGAATAAATAAAAATAAATTATAAAGAATCACGAGAAACTTATAAATTGCTTATTTTTGCAGTAATGTAGAAAGATAATTCAGCTTTTTTATCCAACGATTTGCAATACAAAAATGTTTGGTACTTATATTCAGTTGCACATGGCTTCTACAAATACAAATATTTTTGGTACTTATATTTAGGTGCCCATGACTTCTTACAAATACAAATATTTTTGGTACTCAATACAAATATTTTTGGTACTAAATATACATATTTTTAGTACTTATATTTAGGTACATATGGCTTCTTATCACAAGCAAGTTTTGAAAGTCTCTTGTCAAAGCGTTCTTATTGTCTATTCTTTGGAGTGTAAGAAACATTCGACGTCACATAGTTTTGATGTACTTGTACATATTAAGTCGTTAACCTTATTTGTATTACTGCGTAATTTTTGAAACGATTGCAATCTGGTTCCATAACAAATAAAATTATTAGCAAGGACTTCACGAAATTATTTGGGCAATTATTTCTTGAAATGAAAATTTTCAGCGAAAAAACCAAATCAGGAATGAAGAAAAGAATTATTAAGTGCTCATTTCTTGAAATGATTAACAACATTGTCAAGAATTTTTTTCACTTTGATTATTCCCATTTGTCTATTTTCACCCCACAGCATTTCTCTAATGCCTTTTCTCCACTTTCTTGGTAAACATTTTCGAGTTTTTCGTAAGTTATACCCGCTTCAGCAATTCTCTCAATCATTTTTTTCGAAATTTGACCACTCAAAGGCACACGCGTATTCACACAACTCAAGAGTCCCACCCATTTCTCGCACAGCAGAGTATGCAGCGTTGCCGGATCTACGGCTCCATGTAAAAGCATACGGAGCGCGGTACACTCGGGCGGAAAAGTATACACGCTGCCGCAGCGCAATAGCAGCGCTTCTTCACTCTCGAGAGGGCGAGAACTTTTGCGCCTGACGTTAGCGCTGGTACTACCTTAAGAATCGAAAACACGTTTTTGATATTGATGCCAAACTTACACTGATAGAAAACATTTGTTGGTAAGAAGGGTAGAAACATGCGTTAATATCTGGTAATTGAAGTATTTTCAAGAGTCCAATAGGTGTAGATTCTTTATTTCTTGTGTTATTCATATGCTCATTCAGTTTATAGGGTATCCATGCATATTGAAAAAATTGTAATTGGGGCCGATTCGATATATGTTTTCAACGTGTCATTCATTTGTTTCGTCAGTTGAAAAACAGAGCAAGCCAAATGGTAAGTAAACAAAAGAGCAACTTTTCGGCCGAAAACCAAAGTCACTCATAAAAAAGGTAGCACTTCAATACAGATGAATAAACTCAGCTCATTATTAAAGTGTTTCATTTCATTTAACGTTACTTTGCAACGCAATCTCACAGTGATCGCCCTCGTCACACAAAATTGAATATTTTTCAACTGGTTACATAACTGGCTATTTTATGTTCAGTTTCGTCCTACTCCAAAAAGCACGACGTGATTAGGTACCTGTGTATTTCCATTTCCATGCATTATTTATGGATCCTGGAAACAACGCCTCTAACCTTATACAGGAATGCGGCAAATTTATTCCACAAACCGAAACACGGAAAATAGAAAGTTATTCGCCGGGTTCTCGGGCCCGACCGCATTCTCAAACGAGCTTTCCGTTTACAGAATCCAGCAGGATCGCCATCCTTCCGAAGCAGTCTAGAGAGATAAAAGTGGAAATCAATGTGACGGTGTATCATTCCGATAATCCCGTACTGGCACTGATCCTCAAGAACCGAAAGAAGAAAAAATATACGGTCACAATACCGAACACGGTCGTGCACACGAAAATTGTGGAAGGGACGAAGTTTTCCTACAAAAAGTTCAACAACAGGCATACGATATGGGCGAAGGGACCGTTGTTCAGCGAGATGGTTATATTGGTGAGAAAAGCATTATATTCCTACAGCATGGCACGAATATTGAAAGAAATTCTCATTAACGAACAATAGAATGGTTTTGACACCTTTTTTGATTCAATCAGTCAATTGTTTGTGAAGGGATTTTTCAAAAAAAAAAAAAGGTGGTATTCATACAGATGGTGTGTATAATTTCATTCTCTCATCATTTGTATAAAAACGTTCCTTATAAGTGTCGTACATGACAAACTTGTTCTCACAGGGTGTAAAAAACATTTTCACACCATGCTAGGACCAGTTTGTCCCCCGGGCAGGAATGAGAAACGTTTTTTTTACAAATAAAAATAAAACTGTTTCGGAATATATTCAGGGCATGTTTTTGAGGTCAAAAAAAGGTTTTACACGGTAATTTTCTAACAGAGCCCATTGACACTTCTCCAAAACAATTGGAGATAAACCAAATTTTGATGAAGACAAGAGAAACAACTTGAATTATAGTGAACAGATAGACGACATAAGTATAGTCGGAAGCTTTCTTGAGAGAGTTCAATTACATATTCAGTAAGTTGAAGATGTCAAATTGTTTTCCGAAATATGTGTCGGTTGCAGTTTGATGTTAGGGAAAATTGAAGAAAAAAAAAAAAAATATATATATATATAGGTATTCTGGGAGTTTATCCGTTGGTTTGTCGGTATTGACTTTCGACTGCTCCTACTTGGTGCTAGCAACTGTTGTTTGAAAAACTTCTGCCAGTTTTTAAAACATTATTCCATGGGAGACCTGATTTATTGTTTAATAATAACTACAACTGTAATACAATGAGGTCATTGAGTGAGGAATGAAGACATACAATACATCATAGTTCTATCAAGAACAGTTGAGATAGAGTGGTTATATTTATATATATATATATATATATATATGTGTGTTCGGAAGGCCGCGTCGTGTGGTGGCGCCTCCCCCCCCCCCCCCCCCCCCCCGGCCCCCCCCCCCCCCCCCCCCCCCCCCCCCCCCCCCCCCCCGGCGGCGCCCCCCCCCCCCCCCCGCCCGCGCCGGGGTTTTTGCTGTGGCGATGGTCTTAATGTTCGCAAAGTCTATATTGTGTCCTGTCTCTTGATGATGTTTGGACAGAGCTGAAGATGGGTCTGATTTTCGGACAGCAAGTTGATGTTCGTATACTCTACTTGTCACACGTCTGTTGGTCTGGCCTACATATGTTCTATGGCAATCAGAACATGGTATTTCATATATACCCTGTGATTCGTCGTGACAGTAATCCCGATAATAATGAATCGTGGCCTTTCGAGGCTATTAGTAGTTTTTACAGCCCATATATCTGAGGCTGTATCACGGAGTGAAGGTAATTCATAAAGATCCCACATGCGATAAGCCATCTTAACTTTGGTATTACTATTCTTATTGATCCGGTTCAAGAGCTTAAGTTTTTGCCGATCTTCTGGTACAATATGCCTTATTCTCCATTCTATTTTCGTTATTTCTAGTTCAGCGTCAACTTCTCCAATGAATGAATTCTTGAAGGATCGAGCTATGATCAAGATGAGTTCCTGTTTAACATTCAAAATACCTTTGTTGTAATCTTCGGCGAAACCCATGAGGTATTTCAATGGAAGTTTTCCACTGAAAACATGACTCGTAGTATCCAGTATATCTTGCTGATTCTGGCTCAGCCCCCAACCAATTGGCAGTAAAGTCAGATTTTGTCAGTAACACCTTTAATGTAGGGAAGAAAAGCTTTGTGGGGAACGTTGTTGTCTGTTGGGTCTCTGGGAATGGAATGAGAAGTTCGATGGCGGCGGATGGATCTGTCAATTTGATGGTCTGTGAATCCATTTTGAAGAAGGGCTGATGTGAGTTGGGCTAGTTCCTGTGGTTTGTTATGGAGGTCTGTGAGGTTGATGGATATGTGGATGAGGGAATTCACAACGGAATTGGTTTGTGCTGGATGATGGTGGGAGTTTGCGTTAAGGTATCGGTTTGTGTGTGTTGGTTTCCTGTAGACCGTGTGGGTGAAGGAGTCATTGGTTTTTGTGATGAGGACATCTAAGAATGGAAGGGGGTTATTGCTTTCGATTTCTATTGTAAACTTTATATTTGGGTGGAGGTCGTTCAGGTGATCAAGGAAATTATGGAGAGTTTCGGAGCCGTGAGGCCATATGACGAAAACGTCATCTACGTATCTGAACCAGCAAGAGGGTTTGTGGTCGAACGTGTCAATGGCTTTAGTTTCGAAGTCTTCCATGAAAAGGTTTGCAAGGACTGGTGAGAGGGGAGAACCCATGGGGGCGCCTTTCACTTGTTTGTAAAAGGTACCTTGGAATAGGAAGTATGTACTGGACATACAGTGACTGATGAGGTTGAGGGTGCCTTTGGAAATTTGGTGTTTGGTTTCGAGAATGTTCAATGTATCTGATAAAGGGATATTTGTGAATAAGGACACTACGTCGAAACTCACAAGGATGTCGGTCTGTTGGATATATATATATATATATATATATATATATATATATATATATTTCAATCCTAAATAAAACGTATGTGAACATTCACAGAAAATTCCCACAATGCATAAGGAAAGAGAAGAGTTTTTTTTCTACGGCTATATCACAAAACCGCTCTATCTCAACTGTTCTTGATAGAACTATGATGTACATTGTATGTCTTCATTCCTCACCTAATGACCTCATTGTATTACAGTTGTAGTTATTATTTAACAATGAGTCAGGTCTCCCATGGAATAGTGTTCTCGATAATGTAGAGGTTAGCACGTCCGCCTTTCAAGCGGAAGACCGGGGTTCAAATCCCCGCCAGCTCACCGTGTTGGGTAATCGCACGTTAAAAGGTAAGGGCCCGTTAATACTTTGCTCGCACAAGTTTCGACTTCTGAGGATTGACGTTCGTCAGCTGGTTAACGAAATGAACAATTCTAGAATGAACGAAAAAATTACAAATTTCAAGCAATGACAGCTCTATTTACTCATTTAATTGTACCTCAATGGGAATTTTCAATGATATTAAATTTGAAGTTCATGTTATTTGTTATATCATTTCGCTATCATCTGATATAGCCGTAGAAAAAGTATAACTTGCATGGAATGCTAATTTCTCGTTCGTATGATTTGCAGCATGCACTTACGACTCAGATAATTTAGTAACTCCCTTTCTTCCTTATGGTTATGTAGAAAAATCTTATTGATGAGTGTTTGGTATACAAATTCAGTAAAGAAATTGACATCATTCAATGGCCCTCTCGCCGAGGAGTAATTGTTTTAGGCTCCTTCTTCCTTTTTTTTGTATAAACCTATCGCCTATGAAAGATATACAATATATACACAAGTTTCGACTTCTGAGGGTTGACGTTCGTCAGCTAGTTAACGGAACATTCTTTAATATTCGTATTCGTTTTTTGCCAATGATGGACATTCTTCTGAATTGAATTGAAGAAAGAAATCCCAAAAAGAGTTCCCCAAAGTTCTTTATTCTACACGATAATAATTGATTTCCAAAATCACTCCTTAGTTTTGATTACTTGATGAAATTAATACTGATTAGTATTTTCACTGGAATAGTATTTGAAACAGTAAACTCTCATTTCTCTCAACGGGTCTGAACTCATAGCTATAATATCATTACTGAATGTGTTTCATCAAATATTTGAAATTGGCAATACATCATTAACAGATGTAACAGAAAAAAATCGAGTATTACATTTATATTCTTCAAACAGTCATTGAGTAAGGAATATATCGTTTTCTGGGACACCCAGTATATATTTATTGTTGTATAATTCAAATATTTGACTGAAACTGACGATATAATTACAGGCGATCGTACCCAAAAAGGAACTGAGAGCAGGCATAAACGTTTCCTACAGCATAGAATACAGCATCCACAGAACCCACTTGGTACCCTCCGAACGATTTCTGTGGATTCTAGGAGGATGGGGACCATGTTCAAGCAGTTGTGGAGGAGGCAGACGTCAGAGAACAACAGCTTGTTGGGATGAGAAACTTGGAAAAATTGTCAAGAGATCGTATTGTTCACTACTCCAGAAACCTAAGTTGGAAACGGAAAAATGTAACAGCTTTGGGTTAGTATAGATAAGGAGATTTTTACTTACTGCAAATTATCATGTTTTGCTGGTTTTTGAGTTTCCTTCCACTCTCACAAATCACTAAATCCAGATTGTACATTCGACAGAAAACTGAGTTTGGTGCCCATTCGTCATATTTTTTTTATTATTTGGTATCAGAATGATATAACACTTGTTTATCACTTCTAGTTGCAGTTTCGAATGGATAGCAGCCGATTGGGAACCTTGCAGCACGTCCTGCGGTACTCTAGGAATCCAGCACAGAGAAATATACTGCGTTCCGAATTCTGTTCTAACGACAGTACTCCTCAAATTCAATGGTACCGTTGTTAGTCCGTGGAAGTATATGGTGAACCCTAACAGGTGCTCGCAGTCAAAACCTTCTACGTTCAGACCTTGCAATAGGATTCCCTGTTTTTCGTATTGGACTTTCGGCGAATGGTCTCAGGTAAGGGCTGTGGATGGGAGACCAGGACTACTTGGGACACTATTAGATCATTCCTTGTCTTGTTAAATTGAGTATTGATATAAATCCT
Source organism: Zygogramma bicolorata (assembly GCA_032362365.1). Lineage (NCBI taxonomy): Eukaryota > Metazoa > Arthropoda > Insecta > Coleoptera > Chrysomelidae > Zygogramma > Zygogramma bicolorata. The sequence goes on from JAVJAQ010002541.1 coordinate 11,990, forward strand.
ATTTCTATGCCTATTTCTCGTTCCCTCGTTTCTTGAATTACATTCCCATTGTTTTAAGCAGTTATAATCTTTCAGTGTTCCGCTTCTTGCGGCAATGGCATCCAGACGAGATCCTCTCACTGTCCGCCACCAGAGGACGAGACTTTTTTCACGTGCGGTCCTGCGCCTCCTGAGCAAAGACGCTCCTGCACGGGAAACCACACGAGGCACACCAATGCCCTCTGCAAGGGAAGGAGGAGAAAGAGGTGCGAAAAGGACGAATCCGAGTACTGTTCCTTCGATCTGCTCCATCGCTTCTGCCAAGTCGGAGGGTTCAGGAGGGTCTGTTGCAAATCCTGCAAGGTCCCAATGATTCTAAAGGATTCATTGGCACCCAGCACGTTCTCAGTATAATATAATAAATATTAATAATATATTGAAATATAGCGAGAGGGAGAGAAGGAATGAATCTTGGAGTTGCAGTCTTATGGTGGTTTTGAAGAAAGCTTTCGGAAAATCTCCGTTTCCTTCCTCAGGAACTACATGAAGGCGAAATATAGATGCAGAAAAATTATATAATCTACTTACATAACCTGAGTTAGATGGTAGAGATGCTATGAAGTAAAAATATTGGACTGACGATGTATAGACAAAATTTTAAGTATTTGGGGCACAGCAAGTGAATCCATTATCACACCTTTGAAAACTTAACAAAACAATTGAATGTATAGAATCAATTATAAATGTATACAGTGCTTTTCTTTAATATCCCCCCTTTTATTTTTTTAACGATTCAACTCAAAAAAATTGAAATTTGGGATAGTGAAATTGATGCATAAATTCGATATTTTGAAGACTGGGCGCCATCTAAAAAAAGTTAAATGGAAAGGGAGGTCTTGTGATACATCATTTTGAAGCTCCTGACGAATACTTTACAACCCTAGAATATTAAGTAAATATCTTCACCTATTACAACATGGCGAAACATTTAATAATTACCTGAATACAAACACAATATCGATATTTCTAGAAATATTAATGTTTCTCTGCCATATGGCAATCCCAACAACCCGTTAAGGTAGGATATGTCATTTTTTGGTTCATAAAAAAGACAAAAATGCCAATAGGACAACGAACATCATTGTCCAGTTTCGATATAGATATTCCAAAAAGATGGAACACACAGTACCCCACAGTATCCCACACAAGTAAAAAAATATTTGGATAGTACTTTCCATGGTCGTTGGATTGGCCATCGAGGTCCTACAGAATGCCCAGCCCGCTTGCCAGATTTGACACCTTTGGACTTTTTTAATTTTTATTGTTACTCAAATTTCCTGACATTTTTTATTTCTTTTCATATGAATTTCTTATCGACAAAAAATCAAAATAGATTACAAATTCCACCGCACGTCACCAGTGTAATGATATAATGCTATTATTTGATAAATTTAGGTGTTTCTGCTTTCTTATACTCTGAAATAAGACCGCTCTATAAGCATTGTTTATAGAGAAATAGTCAACCATATGGAGATATCCTTTGAAGGGATGGATACTACGCGTAGATGGCACTAGTGACGTCGTTTCTAAGTCATGCCTTTTTTTTCGTTTTTCTTAAGGACGTCGTATCTTGAATGACATATTTTCTTGATCACTAAATTGTTCGTTGCGTTAACCAGCTGACGAACGTCAACCCTCAGAAGTCGAAACTTGTGCGAGCAATGGATCAACGAGGCCTTACCTTTCAACGTGCGATTACCCAGCACGGTGGCCTGGCGAAGATTCGAACCCCCTTCCGCTTTATAGGCAGATATGCTAACCACTACACTACCGACACCACTTATACGTACTTATACATAATACCAGAAGATGGCAATCGATTCAGAAAAAAGTGGAATTTTTTGTGAATGTCGTTGATCATTCATGTTTTTAAGATTAGTTCAATGCCCAAACTTCCATTTCCTTCATAAACTTCTTTCGACAACTCTATTTCGATGCCTCATTATCTTCCTTGAAACATTTCAGGTAAACTGACAGACTCTGCACCTATTTCTCCATCAGAGTAGGAAACTTTGTCGTGCATTGTCAAGTAAACGAAAATATCGACATTATACTGTAGATGGCGTAACGAAAGCGCTTCAAATCTTTTTTACACAGGCATTGACTATTAACTATATCTCTATATAGAGTTTTTGACAAAACTATATCGAATTAGTGATTTCATTAGGGATTCTATTCACCTTGGTTTTAGTGCTCATTTCTGTGGCTATACATATGTAATCTGTGATACAGAACCGTGAATCGTTCTGTGATCAGAGTTTTCTCCAGCGTTCGTACATAAAAAGGGTACGAAATGTCACCAGTTTATGGCGAGGGGGTACCTGAGGCTAAAGGGAAATGTTTGGGGCAATCTTGATACGGAGAGAAAATGTAAATAGAACAAAGACAAGAATATATATCTCCTTTTTTTCTTCTGTCATTCCGTGTTTAGTTAGTCATTTGTCACTTTTGTCGGTTTTGATTTTTTTATTTTGCCTTGAGGATGCAAATATCCAAGAAAGACATCGGACTGCCTCAGGAATATAATATGATCATGGGAAAATATTTTCTTCTTCCAGAAAAAATCAGAAATGTGACATACAAAAAAAATTGCCAATTTTTAAGAAATTCTCCGCTGGTGATACTAGGTTGTAGGTACTTTATTATTCAGTGAGAAGAAGTGTTGAAAATTTTAATTTCAGCAATAGTCCTTGAAGAGATATTTCAATTACTTGTCATGAAGGGACTAGAATTGCATTGCTTGTTCATTCATTTTTAGAAGGAAAAATGTTGTTTAGGAGAAAACAGAATGATAGTGTGAATTGTACATTTGATGGAGACAGAATGAATATGGTGAAGTGTTCTTTGCATACCTACCGAAATATTTTGTAAAAATATAATACAAACATATTTTGATGGGTGGAACGCGGTACTCTTCCTTCATTCGAAAGTTACTGCATTCAAAGCTTTCTTGAAGAATTTGATGATCGGAACATTTCATTCGTCAAATACCTCTGACATCTCATTCTTCATTTCTTCTCACGAAAATAACAGAATTACCTCATCGATATTGTGGTAAAGAAATTTGGATTTGATGTTTTCAGTGAAAAATAACAATGATATTGAAGAAAATTGTTTTATAGGGTGGTAGAATGAAGTGTAAAGTGCACTAGCCAATTGAAAACTGTGTTCCTATGATTTTTTGGTATGAAAAGAAAATATTTTATACCCTCATTCCGATCTTTGAGGGTCAAAAAAGGTTTTGTTAAGAACAACAGACTTTTACCATATTGTTTTTTTGACATCCACAATTCACATATCTACTTCACTCCTCGGAAACTGAAAGCTTGAATTTTCTTGGTACACGTATGTTTTCCTCTTTCCAATCAATTTTTTTCTCCATGAGCTGCCTGAGTTCAGGCCCATAAATTATATTGTTATTCAAACACGAATTTCTATGAGGCAAAATGAAAGATCGTCGGGACAGCAAAGGTTCAAAGAGTGAGCGCATAGCATAGCGCATAGGTTGTCAGTTGTCACTTGTCAGTATAAATGTTTGCACATGCATCTTCGTGCACATTTAAAATCTAGTACAATACCATCGAATCTCCAAATCTGGTACATTCTAATATTTCTGAACGGCAATATATACATACATATACAGTACTTTGTGCTCACATCCAACGTTCATCTCAAAGCAATTTCAAGCAGATAACCCAAATCAATTGGTTTTTACCGATTCGAATTGGTACTAACCACCCCATTTTTTTTTAATTCTTTATTTAAAGTCTGCCCTTTTCCGCTTCCAAGCCCAATCACCGACGCCGGTGAGCACACTTCCCCCAACCAGAAATTCTGCCGACCCTCTGGTATTCCAACCAGAGGTAGGGATCTTTAACGAGCTCAACATCCTGGACTCGGGACCGCCGGCTTTACGTCCCCTCTGGAGGACGGCATATTCATTGAATTTAGACAAATTTAGACCAATCAGAAAACTACCTGATCGTCGTTCCATCGAATTTCGGATCTGGATTGAAACTTCACAATCAAAATATTTTGAAATATGACACAAATGTACAAAAAGCCTCTTTAGATCGGTTTGTTTGTCCAGCAGGCTGGATTTACAACAACTGTCGTCTGGCAGATATGCCCGCGGTCTATAACATAAACACCAATCTTAACCTCAAAAATAAAAATGGCAACGGCGGAAAAATGTTTTCAAAATTTGTGTCCTGAAAATTTTTGCGGTGATAACTATGACATAAATCAGCTGATTTATGACGTCACTGATATACAAACGAATAACCGTTCCGTTTCCATGTCTGGTTAACCAGAGAGTAGTTCTCTCTCTCTCTATCATATTCACCGGTCCATCCAAAAGAGAGAAAAAGAACCACTCTGGTTAACCAGACAGGGAAACGGAACACGGCCCTCAATGGTTTGGTTAGTACCAATGAGCGCGTTCAGCCGCACTAGCGCTAGGCAAGCGCTGAGTAAGCGCTAGCTCTAGCGGTCGCCATTTTTTCCAGCGAATTCATTTTCCGCTGAGTTGGTCAGCGGTTCCATATGTCAACGACAACAAACAATTCTAACCTAAACCTAACCTAAGTTCAATTTTTGTATTTGGGTTTTATTAGTGTCTGAGGATTGATTATGGCGGAGAATAGTTATACAACCCATATTATTATCATCCGCAAGTTCTTCTAAGATTAAGTAATTGGTAAGGTTTTCCAAGGCACTTTATATTAAGAAAATATAATTTGAAGGTTATGTGATGTGTTTATTTGTTTGTCACAGAGCATCAAGGCATAGACGTTCAGCCACCTTCAAGCGCTTTCATAGAGCGCCGCTGCCAGCGCTAACTTTGCGCTAGCGTGGCTGAACGCGCCCAATATCAAACGGTAAATACCAATTCATTTTGGTCATCCGCTCAAAAATGCCTGAAGTCACAGAACACCCAATAGGGTGTTCTATGCTCAAGTGGCTTGATAAATGACGTCATACGTCATCAATTCGCACGCCGCACGACATCTTGAACCAAAACTTAACCGCGGTAAATACCACAAAATTTTTGTTTGTGGCATAAACTACCTTTCATATCGGTGTTTTGCAACATAATATTAGATAGTAGATTACTATCTGTTGTTTTGTGAATGTTGTAAGTTCTTGAGTATTAACCAATTAGCTGAGAACATTCCTTAAAGTTCATAAATTATTACAATGGAAATATTAGTTGACCCAGAAGAAAGAGTTTCATGTCCCTACAATAGATCACATTATATACAGAAAAAGAGAATGGCGTTCCATATAGTTAAATGTAAGAAGAATTATCCTGAATCAAGAATCGTAACCTGTGATTTCAATGCGAACCATCAAGTCCCTGAAATAGAACTCCAGTATCATCATGAAAACTGCCCAAACAGGAGAAATATAGAGGCGGTAGTCTACCAAGAAACCGGTAAGTGCTTCTTAAGGTAATCATTTCCTAGAAATGAATTTTTTTCTTTCTGAAGGTTGTAATATCAATAAGTTTCCTGTGACAAACCTGAACGTACAAACAGAAGAATCCTGGGACGACTGCAATGAATCTTCCTATGATCCCAAAGCATATTGCCAGAATCATAATGTTGTGAGAAAACTTGACGTTCAGCCTCCATCAAAAAAGAAAGACTTTCGCATCGAAGAAAGGCACAGGATGCAGGAAAAGTCAAGTTTCTCAAGCATAGAATCTCACTCTGATGCTCATCATTCAAGGGAAGAAGATGTACCTATCAAGCCTCCTAAGAAAAACATAACCCTTCCTGAGGTACAGCAGGACCAAAGTAAATCAGAACAATCAGAGGATGGCAAAGAAATTGTCTCAGATTTGATGGCCAAAATTCAACTAGGAAGACGGGAAGCATTTGTACCAAAATTTGTTGATAGAAAGTAAGGAACATATTCTCTTATTGGTCCAAGCTCTTCATACTTTCATATTTCGATTTGTTGACATGGAACTTTCTCGAATAATAGAAACTTTAAGGTGGACTCATACAATAGGTTATCAACTCAACTTATGAATTTCGAAAGACCATTTCCATATTATTTTTCTTTTAAAATAAAATGATTTCAGACTGATTATGTTTATTATGGAGGGGTGACACTCATTTTTATTGGTAACTACCTGAACATTATAATTTATGCCATACTAGTTCATTATTGTTTATATTTCTTAGTTACCAATTACATAACAGTGTACTGAATTGCCGCGCGGGCATAATGTTCACTTTAAACTCCGCGCGGGTGTAAAATTCATGTTATGGCCTTTGCTTGTCATAAAGATAAGAAAGTTTCCTGCATTCCAATGTTCTGAGTTTGACAGCAACAATTGTATATACCAGGGGTGACCAACTTAGTTGGACTCAAGATCTACTTTTCCCTGATGAAACCCTGTGCAATCTACCAATCACACACTTCTTGAAATCTTGAATGAAACAGCATACTTCAGTACACAATTATGTAGTATTTTCTATTCTATTGTATATACCTTCATAAAATGATGATGTCAGTATCAAATCAAGTTTTCCCAATTACATGCAATAACAAACAAATATAACAAAATTAAGTATGCTCCACAGGTATTAAAAGATGTATATGTTAACCAACCTTCAGGCCAGGGTCACCTCAGCTTTGTAAGATAGTCGGCCTCAAGGCATAAACATCTACTTTATACCCTTGGTACATGAATAACTATTGCTTTCTTTCCTGACATTTCATAATATGGTCATGCCCAGTCACAAAATTGCTAAGGAACTCTAAACTAAAGTTGTAAGTTGGCAAACTTGACATATTGATGAGTTAGGTGTAAATGTTTTCATTCATTTTTGATAATTCCACTTCCTAAATTGAGTGGAGTTGGATTGCATGAATTCACACTGAGACATTGAATCAAAAATAATAACTTATTTTCTGGTATTTTCAATGCTAGGAAAAAATATTGGTAAAGGTTCATTTAAACTATAGCACTTAGTTTCATTTCACATATTTTGACGCTCTGCCTTCAGGAATTTCTACCCTTCAGTGTACAGAAAAGGGACATACCTCCTCGTAGAAAAAGCGGAATGTATTCCTTTCTTTAATTGTCAGAGGTGATCATTTCCGAACGGAGAGCGTCGCATTTTGAATACAGGGACATCATATTCTCAGATTAGAATTCTTAGTTTTTTTTTAATCATTCGTTAAATTTGTATAGAATGTTATTTTTGTTACTAGTTGCTTATATCAAGACACAGAAAAAGTGTAATAGTTTTTCATTAAAGATATTTGTAGTATGTTTTCATTTTATTCATTATGGTCAATAATTTTTTTATAATATTTCTAATTTTATTTTCATGGCAAAAAATATATAAAAAATGGATTTCTTCTGGATTCATAAGGGTCTTGAAACATCAACAAATATTTAAATATGGTCCATAACAATTCCCAACAACCAGGGTGGGGCAAAATCTGATTTTTATTAAAAAAATCAAAAATCATTGATTTTTTTTTTCAAAATCACGATTTATTTAATTTTTTTTATTTTTTAAATTTGAATATAAAATTTTGTACATTTTCATTCTTTGAAATTATTGTTGATTATTTTATGTAGTCTATGTTGCCCAACAATTTCACGCATTTCGTTAGTTGTTCACTCGGATATTAGAAACAGATTAGGCACAGGAAAACTCGTGTTTTTGTTTAAATTGTATAACGAAAATGAATAGACTGAAAATATACAGTAATAAAATTCAGGTATTACGTTTAGTTTTAAGAATTTGGAATTATGTACTTCTTTTTTGTTGTTTTTGCTAAAAGCAGATACTTCTTTTGATCTTCGAGAAAACTTCTATATTATGTTGTTATCTGGTTCTGAATGAAAAAAAAAAACAAAATTTGATTTAAATCATGATTTTAATCAGCCCAACCCTGTCAAAAACTAATCTGGCTGATATGTAAAGTAGTAAAATAAAGCATCTATTTATCTAAAATTTTCAATGTGAATTTTTTTTTATTTCACATGAATGACAATTAATATTTTTATTAATGTGTACCACAATCTCAACAACAACAGAGAGCTTTGGGACAAAAATAGATTTCTTCCTCAAGAATATAGCAAAAATCTCAACCCAGAGAACTTTCCAAGAATTGCATGTCAAATTGTAAAAGTCAAGTTAGATTTTTCATGTAACTTGTCTATTTTGACATGCTTGAATGTGATTGACAATGTTTCTTGCTGAATGGTAATGGTTCGGACTTCCATTGTTTATATTAATAACTCTATTGAAACCTGTTGCAAAGAACGAAAGGATTTGTATTTTTATCCATCCTAGCAACAGGTTTCAATAGAGTCAATAATATAAACAATGGAAATTCGAACAATTACTACATTTTGAACTACATCTATAAACGAGGAAAGAAATTAAAAGAAAAAACACCAATTGTGTTGATTATCTTTATTTTCCCAAATTTGAATGGCTTAGTAAGATATATAGAATATTCCATAAAATAGGCTGAGACACCAATTTACATGAACATCGAGAAAAAAGTAAACTTACTGAAAAATAGTCTCAATATATAAAACAATACAAGAAATATTGTCCTTTAAAAATGGTTGCACTTGGAGAAAATACTAGATCTCAACTAATTTAATTCAATCGTATATTCAAGTGTAGTTAGTTATTCCTAGAACACATCCTATAGATTGAAACAGATTTACAGATTATTCTCAGAATAACAGACCCTGCAACTGATTTATTATATCTTTTCACCTATTGGATTCCCACAATTCCAGAAGTCTTCATTTGAAAAATAGGATGTGTTGTCTGTTATAATACACTCTATATTGATCACTTTCTGCGAGACACCAAAAAAATACCATAGTAATTGAATTATTAAAAATAGATTGTTCCCCAAATCAATTCATAAAGATATTACATACTACTTTCAATAAATCACTTCTACATCTTTTGTATTCAAATTCTTTCACCTCCTGTGAATGAACACGAATCAGCATATGAAAGACAAAACCATAGAATAATCAATTACTATACAGAAGCGAAACGGTAACCTAACAATTGGTTAAAAAAATATTTGACCATGATTGAACTATGGCAATAATAATAATAAAGTTTATTCAAAATTCATAAAAAGAGCATATACATCAATTTGTAAAAAGGTGAATAGAATAGAATATGTTTATTGACTACATCATAATAAAAATTATTTGTAGCAAGTCAACAAGCTGCAGACATAGGATTTAAAAATAATCGTAAAAAACAAATAATGACAAGTATACAACATCAAAAAGACAAACATATATACAAATATTAAAAACAATTCAATTATATCCGCGAAGTTAAAAACTTGTTGCGAGAGATACGAATTACATTTATGTATAATATATTTGATAAATTTGTAGAATTCAACAAAATAATATTGAAATATCAACTAATTTTCTCAACTGAAGTGAGAGATTTCATGAAATAAATTTCGACGTGATTCTTGAATCCATTTTTTAATCTGTAGTTTAAAAGATACTAATGACTTGATCATTTTTATATGATTTGGAATCAAATCATAGTAGAATGGCAATAAATATTTGAAATTTTTCTGAGACGTTGTTGTTTTAACTCTATTTCTCAATGTGATATTATTTTTATTCCTTGTATTATAAATATGATTATTGAAATTTATATTCAATTTGTGTTTATGGATATAAATCATGATGTTATATCCGAATAACTGTCTTATGTCAATTTTATGTGTTTCTATGTAGATTTTCACTTGGATACAAATAAGACTTATTATATATTATTTTCAAAAAACGGTTTCTGAAGAACTTCAAGATTTCTAATGTGGGATATCATGACCCCTCCCCAATCCAGAATCCCATAATTCAATTTGGACTGTATTAATGAAAAATAAAGAATGTTAAGGGTTTTTACGCTCATAAATGTTTTGAAATACTTGAATTTTGATAATAAACTTCGTAATTTCTTCAAAAGGAACGCTATGTGTTTGTCTCATTTCAGATGTTTGTCAATTATAACTCCTAAATACTTGATACTATCAGTTTTTTCAATGCTAGTATTATCATGAAGTATTAGTGGTCCTAAGTCCGGTAGGGAAATATTATAACAAGAGAAAGGGACACATTTGGTTTTCTCAAAATTTACTGTGAGTAGGTTATAATCAAACCAATTTTTAATCTTTTCAAATTCTAATTCAATCATTTGTTGATGATACTAGTTAAATTTGTATTTATTATAACTCAATAACTCATTTTTTCAAGTTTAGTTTTTAATTAAGATATGTTTGTTGTATCCCTGTTATAAACTGTAAGGTTTCTTGGGATAATAAAGTGTTAATAATAATAATGTAGTTTTGGTTTGTAATTCATTCCAGCTTTTTCCCCATATAATATGACAGTATCATCTGCGAAACTATGAATTTCACCTGCAGTGTCAATATTAAAAAGGTAGTCGAGATAAATATTAAATAGAAGTGGCACTAAAACGGTTCCCTGCGGTACACCGAATTGAAAGATTTTCTCTTCACTTCTAGCTTCATCAATTTCAACATATTGAATTCTATTTTCTATATACCACCAATAGGAAACTACATCAAGAAAATTCAAGTAACAATCATGCGTCAAATCAATTAGCTGTCTTCATCTAACTCACTGAAGTAATAGAGTATTTTAGTACACTGATAGAGAACAATATACGCTCTCATTGGTGCACTTGGAGAAGGTATGGCTTCCACCGAATATGTCATCGGATTGGCTTCTGTATAGTTTTTGATTATTATGTGACAAAACTACAATGAAAATGAAGTCGAGAAAAGCGTGAAACCTGCTGCATTGACAATACAAATTTTCAATCTGTAAAACTTGAAAAAATCTATTGTTTTCATATATATGAAAACACTGTAAGCATTGAAATATTCATCAATTTTTTCTACCTCCTCTACGTTTCATCGAAGATGTACATTGAGGACAGAACCATTTTCCTTTTGGTGGCGCAGTTATACCAACACATGGATAATGAAACCATTCCGAAGGGCACTGAAAAATAAATCACACCAATAATTTGAACAGGTTAAAAAATCACATATCATCCAGTTATGTAGAGGTAAAAAAAAATAACTGAACTATTACCTATAATTTTTCAAAATTTTATATAGAACCCCGATTTTTTAGATTTATTCGAAAAATGTAAAATTTGACAGACCCTGCATAGCACGTGACAACTGAATTGGACTCATTTTTCGGGAAATATTAAGTGTAGTCAAAATTATGTTATGTACAAATAATAGGTTGTGATAGCTCACTACTTTCATCCAAGTTGCTCTCGCAATATACTTTCTTAAGAATTAAGGATGAATCCAATATGACAGTCCAAAATCAACTGGCGGCAGAGGAATTCGATTTCAGTTGAAGCTAGGTCTTTTGAGATTTTTCATTCAGCATGCTCTTATAAAAAAAATCATAATTTCTGACTCTAACATATTAGTGATCAATCTTTTGCATTGAAAAAAAAACAACAATATTCACTTCATCTACAAGTTCATCTCCATAGGAGATGTTGTAATCGTGGAAGATAAATGATAAAATAAAAATAATAGGATCAAGAACTGAACCCTTTTGGAAACTTTCAACAAATCAATTCCAGGGCATTCGCAAACAATGAAACTGGGGATATTAAAACTATCATCATATGACAGTTAAGGCTTTCGCGGCCGAGGTTATTAGTATAACTACTTTTCGGGCTTGAAGGCCGTTGTTCTTTGGAATTTCTTCCTAACGTTTCGCTAGCGCGAGTGGCCAGCTTCTTCAGAGGCTTACTCATTTCCGATGACTAAACGTTTCGATTTCTTAAGGTGTATTTATGTTGATGCAGGTAGTCTGGAGTGTTGATTACTTCTGTCGGGTTCGGGGAATAATCATCATTATTAGTTGCCGCACTACCTGCCGTGATTTCATTCGTGATTCTTGATTTCCTCAGAATGGGATTCCAAATTCTGTTCAGACTCAACGCTTCTTCTTTTCTGTTGAAATTGTCTGCATGTTTTTGGATTTCTATTGCCTCCCGTACCAGTCGGCTATGGTAACCCTGGTTGGGGGCACCTGGTCACCCTCAGCGGTGGCGGATCATGCACTGAGTGAGGGTGACCACAGGATTCTGTATGAGAATGCTAAGCTGATTGCCCCCAGTCTTTGTATTTCTGGGTCCCTCAGTCCGTCTATATCTGCACTGCTAGTTGCTCCTTGAAATCTCCGGGCGCTTCTGGATACGCCTGATTGGGCGACGAACATCTGTCTCAAATTCTTGCAGACTCTCACCTGATTTTTGTGTGCAAGTATTCATTTAGGCCCGGTACAGCTGTTCTCGGTGTTAATCGCCATACCTCAACTCTAGTGCAGAAATCAGGTACTCATATTGTTTTTGCGGTTCGATGGATATGGTCTGCAGTATATTCAAAGCTGGCCCTCTCAAAGCTACTACGAGTGCCGTAGCTTTTTTTCTTCGCCCCATCCATTAGTCTCTGCCGCAGCCTCAAACTATCTACGATACATAGCCCAAGACGACTGTCCATCAGAAGTCGGTGGTTTTACGGAAATGCCAGATGTGGCAACCCTGTCTCGGCGATCCTGGTTCTTAACCCTACAATGCATGATTTTTTAAAATTAAAATTAAAAAATATTTTTGGGTAGGTATTAGTACTCTCAACAGGTGAAAAATAATAAAAAAAATTATTTTGTGTCACATTTTTTGTTTTTTGATTTTTTCTTTTGTATCATATATGCTACATCATGAACTTAGATCTGAAAGATATTATAAATCATATCTCTATTTTATTGATGGAAGTTAGCGAAACAATTTTTATTTCTATTGAAACAAAGATTGAGTTTGCATTTTTCACAGAAAACAAAAGAAAACCCTTTGCAGCCAGGCAATTTACATCGCTGCCGAGTCTCACACCATATAGGAATGTGGCCAAAATTGTCAATTCTCACATCTTTTGGAGGAATCGAAGCCGAATTAGTTTTTTTTTCTTCAGTTCCAAATTTCGATCAACTGATGAAGAAGGTCTACCTTTTCTTTTTGAATTCTGACCAACGTTGCATAGGCAATTGGCAATTTGCCCACGGAATTTTTCCATTGTTATGGTATTTGTGTTTCCTTTTTGATTTTCAACCCTGCGATATAGAAGCCACGCATTGATAATGGCAACATCAACTAAATGATGAAAAATTCTACAATACCATTTTCTGCTTCTCATCGAGATTTTGAAACGTCCCAAAATACTGTCCAAAAGGTCGACTCCGCCCATAAGTTTGGACACTGTATTGGGACTGTTTTCTTTTTCATCAATTTTTTTTACATGTTGCTCCATATTTTTTGGAAGAATATCGTCACCACCAAATTTTGTACATTCAGAATTTTCTTCAAAACTAGCTTCTTTCCAGGACATAGATTTGAAGGCCTTTTTATCGAATGTAAACAAACTTTCATTTTCAGGAAAATTTTGGTCGATAGGATCTGAATCATTATCACATACTGTATTTTGAGTGATGGGATCTGATTGACTGTCACATATAGTTTCCAAATTAATAGCATCTACTGCATCTAACTCATGATCAAAAATGATAGGTATATTTTCAATTTCTGAGTCAGAAAAATCAACAGGATTCTGAAATTTTTGAGAAGCCAAGTTTATACAATCTTCAATATTTTCTGGGAAATTCTCTTCCAAATCTTGCAAATCATCTTCGCTTTCATAAAAATTTTCTGCAAGCTTTTGCAACTTTTTTTCTGTGATACATTTTCGTAAACAAGGATTTCTGTCCAATGCGCTTTAAAAAAAAAAAAAGGAATAATGCATGTTGTAGCAGTTGTGCTACATTTTTTAAAAAACAACGCCGATTTATTTTTGATGCGTTTTACTACAAACTAATTCAACAAAATACTTTAGTACATACCTAAATTAGCAAATCCACGGAGTTTTTGGACAAAATTGCATTTATTTCTGTTAAAAACAATATAATTTGAGCACCCGACACACACAAAAGCCGCTAAATCTAATCACCTTATACAAACATCTGTATTCAATACCCGTCCCGCCACCTATGATTCACTAGATGGACAATAATGTAAACTGAGTATCTGGTATGCTACAATATGCATTTAGGAGATAATCTTCAATAAATAAGGAGGTAGAATTGTTTATTGTTTTAAAAGTAGCAGATATGCTACACGATGCATTGTAGGGTTAAGAAGAGCTATCTGCCTTTCACGTCCTTTCAGCTCATCTCGCACTGTATCTACTTTCTCATTGACCACATCGATTTTCTTGACGTCTCCCTTTAGTTATTTCTTAAGGTCTTCTTTTAGTTCCTCTTTCAGATCTACTCTTAGTTCTCCTTTCAGTAATTCCATTTGTACTTTGGTTTCATGTAAAACATGCTCGAAGGACTTGTCCTGATTTTCTAGAACCTTCTGGAAGTCTGCTTTTCGTTGTTTTTCCATTTGCTCTAATTCATTCTTTTGTTGTTCTAGAATTTTCTGGATTGCTTCACGTTTTATTTTTTCACGTTCTTTCCTCTGTTCTTCGAGAATTTTCTGGATTCCGTCATCTCGTTCTTTCTTTTCAACTTCTCGCTCCTTTTTTCAGCTTCTCGCTCTGTTCTCTGTTCTTCGAGAATTTTCTGGAGTGCTTCTCGATCTTTCTTTTCATCTTTTCGTTTTTTCTTTTAATTTTCGAGAATATTCTGGAGTCCTTCTTCTCGTTCTTTCTTTTCATTTTTCCCTTCTGATTCTCGTTCTTTCATTTCATTTTCGAGAATTTTCTGGAGTAATTCTTCTCGTTCTTGTTTTTCATTTTCGATAATTTTCCTGAGCGCTTCTTCTCGTTCTTGCTTTTCCTCCTGCCTATATGTAGTGTATGTGTTCCCCTTATATAAACTGTAGTTTTTTGGGAATAAACAACTGTTATTATTATTATTGATACTACATAGCTGTTTTTTCTCTCAATGACTGAGCCAATTGGAATAATAGTCAAGATAAGTGAGTCTCTGAAGAAGCTAGCCACTCGCGCTAGCGAAACGTCAGGCCTTCAAACCCGAAAAAAAGTAGTAATAATAAAAACCTCGGCCGCGAAAACCTTAACCATTTTGTGTTTCACCTTTCATACCAATGAACACCCCAATAATTTTAAACTGAAACCATTCTGGAGTTTAACTGGTAAAAAAAACAAAGAACGAACTGAAGTAACATACATCTTCATTATCACAAGCCACCATGTCACCGTATGACACTTGGTTGCAAAGACAGTATCTAGGTTCGTTTGGATCGTACGTCCATTCTCCGTCAGTGACCTCAGTGTTTTGAGAAGATACATCAAGAGTTGGCGATTCAGGAGCGGGGGCTGCCACCACTGGAGCCACTGTGGCCGGAACAACCGTCGATACAGATGAGGACGAAGTGTTACTGCCTGTGCTACTGCTGTGCCATTTCCTTATATGGAAGAATGAGAAAAATACATAAAATTACTATAACACTGTTTACCAAACGCTGTTACTCTAACTTCTGATTAATTAAATGAGAGAAAATTATTAATGTTAGATAAGAAAAACTGAGTAGTAAAAAGGTAAAAATGTTGAATGAAAAATAAATTAGGAAAAATAAAAGATGAAAAGGAAAATGAAGATGGCAAAAAGTGAAAAAATTAAAATAATTCATTAAACAAAAGAAAATAAAATATATATACAGAATAATTTAAAAAAAGAAACAAAAAATATGAATGAATACTTGAAATGAAAAATTGAAAATAAAAATAATAAATTAAATAATTGAAGTATTGAAAATAAAATACTAAAAAAAAATTGAAATGAAATTGAATAAAATTTCAAGACACCTTAAGTTAAATTGAAATAATATTAACCAATATTGAAGTAGTTTGAGAGTAGGTATTCACGGCATTTTGATTGCTAGAATTGAATTGACTTCTGTTGCAAATGTTATTCATTATATTTTCAAGGAGAGGGAATTGCATTCATCCTTCAAATGAGTATAATATATTTTTACACTTATAGGATGTATACTGTATCAAACACACACGAAAATTGTCTTTTTAAGATTTTTTGACAGGTTATAGTCAATCGAAGTTGAGATTACTGCAATTCAATACAGAAGGTCAACAGATTCGAAAATGCAAAAACAATTCACAAGAATGTTTGAAAAGATGAATATCACAGTTTTGTGGGATATCAATGAGTTTCAGTGACCTGAGACGGGGAGAAATATCAATATGTTCTCAAACATCTCTGGGTATTCTCAAATCGTATTCGTGCTGAAAGTATTACTTTCCGCCCGAAAATAGTACACTTAACCGCAAGATAGTAGAAAAATAATTATTTCATGCTGTGCTTTGAATGTGTGAATTCGTACTCACTTCTGTTTCTTCTTGTTGTTAGCATGGTCTTGCTGAATGGCTTGGATGGCAGTCTGCGCGGCTCCAGCTAGTTCTCTGCCGATGCTGAACTCGTGTCCGTGTGAACCAGTATTTATTGCTTCGTAAGAAGCTTTTAGACTCGCTGTTCTACGACCCTGTTGCATCTAGGAACAAAAAAAGTCTTATTCAATTCAATTGTTTTATAGTTTCTGAAGCTCTTAACTGTTATTTTTAAATCGGGCGCTGCAATGCTACGGTTGGCATTTGTTGCATGCATGCCACAGACACCATCCGAACAGCATTATAAGCGATAGCGATACTCCATCTGGTGTCAATTGTACCAAACTTGTATCTTTTGAAAGCTATTAGAGTGTATACATTTTTATTGAATTTCAAAGGATTTTCAGAACAATTGGTCAAAGTTATTCCTTTTTGTCCAGTAAAATACACATAAGCAGTTAAGTCAAATCATTATTGCTGAGGCGCCCCTAACTGTGACTCGTCGGCAAAAAGGCTCGATGCAGCGACATAGTTTTCATACTATTCCACTAAAGAATACTGGTAAAATCGTAGTGAAGCCTGAACTGGAACTGACGAAATGCAGCTAAAAAAACTCCCAACTTTCGTGTAGGTTTTTCCATCCACTTTGAAGATGCATTCAAATTTCGCATTTTTCTTGTGGATTTTGTCAAATTTCTAATCACGAATACTTTAAGCCATCATTTATCGAGAATGTAGCCTCATCAGTGAATAACATTATACTTTTTAAAATTCTCTCATCAACCATTTGAAAAGATTTTATAGTCCCAGCGATGATTCACCTTCATGAAATAAAGCTAAATAGTTGAGGGAAGAATTTAAGAATCTCCCTATCAGACCAGTAGACGCTAGTGTAAAAAACTCACAAGAATTCATGGAAAAATATCACTATACTAAATCAGAAGGCGAATTATAAGTATCTTTCAGTTTGAATCCTTTATTTTCAAGCGTCGCGATACCACAAGCTCTGGAGTATTTGAAGGATCTTCTAAAATCAAATAGCTCAACAAATGACACTTCTGTTCTTGTTTCCTTCGATTTGGTAATTGAATATATATTTTGATAATCTTGTGTATCAAATAATTGTGTATTATTTGAAAGTCATTATTTCGTGGTGGATGTAGTTCTTTAGGTTAGCAACCTACCACAAACAGTTTATACAACTTAACAAAATAACATCCTCAGAAATTATGAATGAAAACGGTGTACCACAGGGAAGCACACTGGGGCCACTGTTGTTCTTGTTGTACATAAATGATATTGTCAATTGTGTGAAAAGCTGCCAAATCCATCTATTTGCAGACGATACATTAATCTACTCTTGTACTGAAGACATACTCACTCTAGCTGATACGATTAACAACGATTTACAAAATATAGTATCCTGGTGCAATGGTAACTTACTCAAATTGAACGCGTCAAAAACCAAATTTCTTCTAATAAATAATAAACAACAATATGACTTTTTCAAAAATAGTTTAAAAATCATTATTGGCAATAATGAAATTGAAGTTGTTGAAAAAATAAAATATTTGGGTATAATAATAGACCGAAACCTCACATTCAAGGACCACATAACATATGTAATCGATAAAATCTCAAAAAACACCAACTTTCTATCTAGGGTAGCACCGTTTCTTAGTCAATGGTCCCGCATAACGGTATATAATACTATTATCCTACCACATTCGACTTTTGCTCCATCAATACTGTACGTAGCGAATAAAAAGGAAACAGATAGAATGCAAAAGCTGCAAAATCGAGCCATGCGTATAATTTTGGGTGTTCCTGAAGGTACAGCTTATCCAATCCATCTTGGCACAAACTCAGATACTTTTCCAGTTGCACACTGGTAGTATAGACCATGACGAAAGAAAAAACACTTTCTAGGAATAGATTTCAACACAGTGAACACATATAATTGGTGTTTTTTAATCATAGTAAACTCCACAGAGATTGCTGGGCACATACGTTATTATTTCTGTGCCAAGATGGATTGGACAAGCTGTACATCGATCAAAAATATGTTGTGTCCTTTAAACTGGATGTCAGTAGAATATTATTCAGAGTATCAAGCTTTGGTTTTTATACATAAAATGAAAATCTCCCCCACCCCTTCGTATTTGTCGTCTAAACTGGTATTTAACAATAATATTCACACACACAATACATGCTCACAAAATGACATATATATGTTCAGATGAAAAAAGCACGGAAAAATCATTGTTGCATAAGGGTCTCATTTGCTATAATAAGCTTCCTGAATCTTTGAAGGCCTGCGTTGCTATCAATTTATTCAAAGTAAAGTTGAAAACGAGACTACTGAACCAATGCCATGGACGAAGTAGTTGAATGTTCTGATTCGTTCAACTTATATGTAGTGATAACTGTGTTTATTTTGAAATGTACTTGTTACCTTTTGAATTTGATTGATTTTATGAGTGTTCTACATTTTGTACAATTTTATAGTTATACATGTATAGTATTTTTGTGATTTAGTATTTTGCTAAATACAGACCTAATAATAACAATCTGAAAAAATTAAGAATTAATTTTGAAACTTATTCAAATGTAGAATGGCAGATATCTAATCTCTACCCAGAAAAGTTGCTGCGTTAATTGAAAACAGTTCCTTATGAATGGAATACGTTCTATTAGTCAGTAACTTCTCCTATATCAATAAATACTGAGGCACAATGTTTGGCATGTCTTCATAAGTTTTAAAAGCAGTTATAATATACGGTTAGATCTTATATCATTAGCTTATATTATCAAGTTTTCAGGTCTTTATACATTATCGAATCTTAATTGCCAAATACATTTTCACTAGTTACTATTGTCCCACGCAAGCACTTACCCAAAGAAGCCAAAGGACAAAAAAATGAGATAAAAAGTCTGATCCAAATAATAAAGAAAAAAGTGCACCAAAAGGGAGTGGGGGGGGTCCAATGCTATCCAATATGTAAAAAAAAGAAAAAAAAAAAGTAAGGGGAACACAAAAAAAAAACATATTTGGGGGAGACCCCCGGGGAGAAAAAAAAAAAGGGGAGCCAGAAAAAGGGGGAAGAAAAAAAAATATATGGGGGAAGAAAAAGGAAAAAAACAGAAAAAAAAAAAAACACAAAAAGAAAAAGAGGAGAAAAAAGGAAAAGAGTGTTTCAACAAATGCGAAACAAAAAAAGAGGGAAAAAAACCAAAAAGAAAACACCATAAACAAAAGCCAACCCACAAGGGGAAAGGAAAATAAGGATGGGGGAGGGAGTAGAGGCCATGAGTTAACTTTGAATAAGCATGTCGAATATACTATAAGAAAGATTTGTAAAAAATGTTTTTTTCTCTAGAATTTCAAAATTTTTTTCAACCTATCCCAGATTAACATGTTACAATTGCATAATACGCCCCCTTTTGACTCCTGTTCTCCACTGTGTTTTTTTCAACCGGAATCAAATGGGAAAATTGCAGAAATTACAAAATCGAGGTATGAGAATCTTCTGAAATGCAATCAATATCCCCCCCTTGAATCTATGTTGAACACCTTCCAGTAGCAGCCAGTATATAAAAGACTATTTTTTCAGCATGTTTTTTTTTACAAAATAGGGGGTGGGTAACACCCAGCATATCTTAGCAGATATTTTGTCCGAAACGTGAACTTCTTTCATATAATACAAGAACATGTAATACATTTCATATATCCCGAACAAATTACAAAAGTGGAATGATTCTCTGTTCTTTTGGGGTCTAGATGTTTCATAGTTACCTGATGAAATAAAAAATATATGTTCCTTAAAAGTGTTCAAAAAGCTATTTTCAGAATATGCCAAATAATATTTTTGGCGTACTGTGAAATCTTTACATATTTATATGAAACCATTTGTATATTAGGAAATCCAAAAAACCATATTATTAAACAAAGTTGCTTCCTGCTGTCTGTCTGTCCCTATGTGTACTTAGATCTTGAACACAGATGCAACAGATTTTGATGCGTTTTTTTTTCATTAGACAGGTGATTCTGGAGGAAGGTTTATGTGTTTAAATATGCATAATGTAGTAGAGAAACTGTAATAATTTCATTAACACATTTTTCACGCTCACATTGCAAACGCTGGCTGAACCCTAAGAGATAGATCAAAATAATGTAGTTCAGTATTTTACAAATGAAACAGGTCTACAAAAAAGTCCGCGATGGCATATGTCTATCTCTTCGGGACAACCCACAATAACCTATTACTTTATAAGATGTACTTATACACATAGTGAAAAAACCTTAAATTTCGTTGAATGAAAAAATAAACCACTATCATTATCACTCACCTGTTGTGTGGCAGCAATAGCTTGTGACGCAGCCGCCGCAATGGCCGGTCCCGCCCCCAAGCTGTGGCCCAAATTGTAACTGATGGCAGTCGTAGCCGGTGTTGCAGGTTGCGAATGGGAGGAGACAGCGTGCCTAGTTTCCGTCAAAGGTGCGGGAACGGGAGGGGGAATAGCAGCTACGACTTGTCTCTTCTCGACCAGCTGGGGAGGTAATGCCACGCTGCTCTCTCGTCTTTTCTCAGTCCTCGGCCTGGTGTATCTGAAACTACTGGCGGTCACGCTACATCAGTGTTGAAATAACACCAGATCTCCTACAGATTACCTTTCGTAACGGTTCTCTTTCTGTTGCAGCGATGCAATGTTCGGCGTGGTGTTGGGAGTATCAAGTTCTAGGGAACGTTTTTCCAATACTTCCGTGATGCCTTTGTTGTCTGCTTCCAGCTCGCATTTGAACTTGTGCAGTTCAGTGTCTAACCTTCGAAGATACTTATCGACTAAGTCGTACATCTGACCGGCTAGCGTTACCTAGAATTGCAAAGATCGTGGTAAAGCTGTTTTTTCACATTCTGCCGTTATAGAGTAAGATCCCAGGGCCCCCAGACGTTACTTATTTTTGAAGTAACGAATTTTACGGTATAGACACTCTTCTATGTGTTTAAGAGTGTGTGTGTACTAACTAGTTTGACTAGGCGGCCCGTTCACAGGTAGCAGGTAGAAAAGGTAGACAAAAACATAACTTACTTTTGTTAAATTCGAAGTGCTGATTTTTATATATGTCACATAGAATATTATTATAAATAAAAATTTCATGATGACAGACCGTTTCTGTGGGCGGTATTTCCTCCCAGACGCTTGAAACCTCATAAAAAAATTACCGAACTTTTGTTATATTCGAAGTCTTCTGCTTTATATATGATGTTTGGGGGGCTATTTTAATACCTTTTGTGTACAGCCAGACCAATCCGAAGGGCCAAACATTCTCCCAGACACAAATAAAATTTTGATTAAGCTCCCCGAAACAATTAATTTTTTTGCCTACAAAGGGTTTGTTTTCAACAAATTATTGATTTGAATGACAATTCATTATTATTATATTAATACAAAAATATAGAAATGCAGTAAAAATATGATCTTCTTCCATTATAATTTAATTAAGTCTTAATCTTCTAACCACTATAGTCGGTCTGTTCAAACGATAGAATTCAAGGACGCGTGAACAGTAAATGCCTGCATAGCCACGCCTTCCAAACTGAAATGAATGTAGAACTGTGTACACTGTACTGTACTCATTTGTGCTTTGTATTTACGTGTGTTACGTCAATTAAATAATATGGATGGAAACACTCTTTCTCCTCCAAGAAAAAAATCAAAAATAAGACATTTAACTGTAGAGGAAAAAGGTGTAATAATGAACACTTATAAAAAAGCATCCCAAGAGTTGATGGGAGGACGACGCGGCGACGTTTCTGTTGAGTGGTGTAAATCGGACTTGTAACATTGGGGAGAGGAACATTCAAGGAGTGCGTGCCGTTCACGTGATCATTCTATCATTTCAGCGGCTACAGTATAGAGTAGTTAGTTCTGAAAACATAATATATTGCTCTCGCTCAAGCGCTTGCATAATGCCCCTACACTCGCACTTACAGCGGAACTTTGTGTCTGGGAGAATGTTTGGCCCTTCGAATTGGTCTGGCTGTACACAAAAGGTATCAAAATAGCCCCCCCAAACATCATATATAAAGCAGAAGACTTCGAATACAACAAAAGTTCGGTAATTTTTTTATGAAGTTTCAAGCGTCTGGGTGGAATTAAGGCCCACAGAAACGGTCTGTTAATATGAAGTATTTATTTATAATAATATTCTATGTGACATATTATATAAAGATCAGCACTTCGAATTTAACAAAAGTAAGTTATGTTTTTGTCTACCTTTTCTACCTGCTACCTGTGAACGGGCCGCCTAGTCAAACTAGTTAGTACACACACACTCTTAAACACATAGAAGAGTGTCTATACCGTAAAATTCGTTTCTTCGAAAATAAGTAACTTCTGGGGGCCCTGGGATCTTGGACTATTACCTTTTCGTCGGCATCTTCTAGCGTTTTGTAATATTCTTTTCTTATCGCTTGAAACTCTGCGTCGATGCTTTGAGGTAAATTATCACTAGGACATCTCTTGCAATCGTTGAAGAAGATTTTCACCCGTTTTTCTAGTTCATCCATATTGTCTATAAATGATTATTCGATTTCATTTCGATAAGGAATGGTTAGTTTGTGAACTATTTGAAAGTGACTAGTATCAAAGTAAATAATTATCCATTCAATAATTGATAGTTCACTTGTGAAATATATATTCTGAGTTCCAGGACGAATGTTTTAAATTTTTTACTGGCTTCACTTGGTGTCAGAAGTGTGGAATTCAAACCAAAACAAATTATCATCGCTGCAGTGTGGAACAATTTTGAAATCAACTTAGTGTATTATATATATATATATATATATATATATATATATATATATATATATATATATATATATATATATATATAGAAATTGATGTTTCCACGGATCTTCGATATGCAAGATGAATTCTCTGGGTTTTTTATCCGTTTGGTATCTTCTGATTTGTTCGACTTCCAGTTTGAAGTCATCCTCAAGAACTGTGAGACGAATATCTGTCCATACCGTCCTGGTCGATCACTCCCCTTACGAAGTAACCAAGCAAGACTAAGCAAAAACTTCAATTGTCTGTTCTCCATAGAACCTGGTATTTATAACGATGATTATATCATCAACCGCTCTCTAAGGTTGTATCCTGCCCATCCAGGTGTTATGTAGAAATTGATGTTTTCACGGATCTTCGATATGCAAGATGAATTCTCTGGGTTTTTTATCCGTTTGGTATCTTCTGATTTGTTCGACTTCCAGTTTGAAGTCATCCTCAAGAACTGTGAGACGAATATCTGTCCATACCGTCCTGGTCGATCACTCCCCTTACGAAGTAACCAAGCAAGACTAAGCAAAGACTTCAATTGTCTGTTCTCCATAGAACCTGGTATTTATAACGATGATTATATCATCAACCGCTCTCTAAGGTTGTATCCTGCCCATCCAGGTGTTATGTAGAAATTGATGTTTTCACGGATCTTCGATATGCAAGATGAATTCTCTGGGTTTTTTATCCGTTTGGTATCTTCTGATTTGTTCGACTTCCAGTTTGAAGTCATCCTCAAGAACTGTGAGACGAATATCTGTCCATACCGTCCTGGTCGATCACTCCCCTTACGAAGTAACCAAGCAAGACTAAGCAAAGACTTCAATTGTCTGTTCTCCATAGAACCTGGTATTCATAACGATGATTATATCATCAACCGCTCTCTAAGGTTGTATCCTGCCCATCCAGGTGTTATGTAGAAATTGATGTTTTCACGGATCTTCGATATGCGAGATGAATTTTCTGGGTTTTTTATCCGTTTGGTATCTTCTGATTTGTTCGACGTTTCGAGTTTTTGAGATTTGTTTTTTGAGTGCTCTGTTCACTCAACAAGTCGCTATTGTTAAAAATGTAAAATGAAAAAATGTTTTCCAAATTGTTCTGTTAATCATATGCACATGTATTAATTCGTGCACTTCAATGTAATATGGATGAATGGTTCCATTTCCTCCCAGTGATATTTTCGGAGACATGTTTTCCAGTTTAGTTTTTATGAATGTTTCTGATAAGAAATGATTTTCCTGTTTGTGATGGACAAGGATTTTTCGTCTGCTGTTTTATATCTAATCTCACATTAGTAAGTTCAATTTTAACATGTTTTAGTGCTTTATGTAACAATAAACACTGTTATTCAGAAGTCTTGAAAAAGAAAATGAAGATTTTCGAAAGCTCGACAATTTAATAAAGAGTTTCACTATATCAGGCCAAACTCAATTTATGACTGCAACCGCAAGGTTAATTTTCATTGCATGAGGATTTTCCAAATTTAGACGGTGTTTTATATATATATATATATATATATATATATATATATATATATATATATATATATATATATATATATAGATGATAAGTATTCTCGACCGTCTATTTGTACACAAAGTTGTTTTTTTCTATATCAGGGCTTCGGTCTGAAGAAAAAGATTACTCTTTTTAGCTACCCGAGCTTTCGCTAATTTTTATTAGCTTTTTCGAGGGCTACAATATGTCCATTTTATATTGTAGCCCTCGAAAAAGCTAATAAAAATTAGCGAAAGCTCGGGTAGCTAAAAAGAGTAATCTTTTTCTTCAGACCGAAGCCCTGATATAGAAAACACAACTTTGTGCATATATATATATATAACCTATATGTTCTGAAACCTTCTGGAAGTCCGCTTTACGTTATATATCGGTGTTGATTGAATATATATATATATATATATATATATATATATATATATATATATATATATATATATATATATATATATATATATACTAGAGCAAGTAAACCAGAGAATGAGTAAGAAAGGTACATAAAAATAATCGGTAAAATAGGAAAACCTCGAGTGATATCAGTTTGGTTACCATCGTCAGAAGGAAATTATTGATAGATACTAACGCGAAAGGTGCGTCTATAGTGTGAGTGGTATAACTTTGGTGTTAGGGTAATCTCTACAAAAAATTTGTGCATAATAATGCCGAGGTCGCTAAGGACAATGAGGACGAAAAAAACTGCAAAGATGTAACTTTTCAATAAAGGGTCCTGTATAGTCTTATTCAATTCAATACTGATTTGTTAGCTCTTAATAAATAATATATATTTGTTTTCACAGGGGGAAAGAAAAACATTTTCACTTTCACAACCTGTAAAAAAAAGTTTGCTGAATACTAAATTGAATATCCCAATTATCGACAATTTCGAGTTGCTCATTATATAAGATTAAGAGGTCTCTCATAAACATTTTCATTCCTCGAGTTTCTAATGTGTAGTTTCCTGAATATATTTGATTCACCAACAATTTCTCCCGAGATTTCTCCTAAGCATTTCCACACCAACTTCTGCTAATCAGTCGAGTGTTGATAATAGGTACATCTGAAACATGTTGTGTTCTAGATATCAATATAGGTGTCGATAAATGGGCCACAAAAGATAATTTTTGAATTTCTATCAAAAACTCTAACAATTATTGTTTCCATAATATGTTCGAAAGACTCAAAATGTTCTATGCACCAATTATCCAAATACTCTGTTCTATCAAATTATCAAATAAGAGTGCAGAAAATCTTGTCAATACCACATACAACTTCAAGTTGATAAATGGCATGACCTTATCTCTGGCCAGGCGCTCAAATTATCTAGTCTTTATTATGGTCATGTATGCATTGCTGCTAGGATACAACCAGTCGAAAGACTGCTACATAATAGCTAATTTACAAAAGTAGTCAAATATCTGGACCCCAGTAAAAAATCCTATTTCTTTTGAAATGTCATATTGGTGGTGGTATTTATTGATGTTTAGTAAATAACTAGTTTTTCTTTTAATGGAGAATGACACTCCACAAAAACTTACTATGTATACCCAAGTCCATTTCTCTCATATCAGTAAAACGGTCTCTCAATTCTTGAGGTAGATGCTCGATCACTGAAAATAATTCAAATTTAGCGCCTTTTTCATATAAGTGAAATGAGGTTAGTTATTATTAAAGATACTTACTTTCCAAGTAGTCTTCCAAATATAACATTTTTGGTACTTTTTACAAGAATGAATATATAAATAAAAATAATAGTTAAATTATTTTATATCGCAGGAAAACACCAAGCTAGCATCAACGAACTTGGAAACTTGTCAGTGTCAGTACTGACAACTGGCACTTATGAATTGACAGCACTGTCATCAGTGTCATCACATAAGAAACCGAGGATATGTTCCGTATGTCGTTTCAGTTAACTAGGGCAGGGCGGTTCTCTTTCTCTCTTTATGATATTGGCAGGTCCATTCAAGAGAGAGAAAGAAAACGAGTTAACTAAAACGATATACGGAAAAAATATTATCCACAAAAAAAAAGCTGTGCCTACGACAAAAAACAGAAAGCGTTTCGCTGAATACAGCATAAAGAGGGTGCGCTGCGTAACACCCACAGTGCATAACACCCAAAGTGCGTAACACCCAAATGTCATAACACCCAAATTTCGTTATGCCCACACTCTCCGAACATACCCGAATGATGCACTGTTGCAAAATCTACCAGATATTCTGCAATTTTCTGTTAACCCAATCTAACTTAACCTAACTGACCTAACCTAAAAGAAGGATGAATTTGGCAACAGCGCATCATTCGGGTATGTTCGGTGACTGTGGGCATAACGAAATTTGGGTGTTACGCACTTTGGGTGTTATGCACTGTGGGTGTTACGAAATGTGGGTAGAACGAGATGCTCCCCAAAAAAACGCTCTTCGGATGCCATATCAAATATCAGTGGATGGTGGATTGAACGAAATTTATAGAGTAGAAGAAGAGTGGGGTGCGCTGCGCTGCGTAACACCCACATTACGTTATGCCTACATTCTCCGAACATACCCGAATGATGCACGGTTGCAAAATTCACCGGATATTCTGCAATTTTCTGTTAACCCAATCTAACTTAACCTAAATAACCTAACCTAAAAGAAGGATGAATTTGGCAACAGCGCATCATTCGGGTATGTTCGGAGAGTGTGGGCATAACGAAATGTGGGTGTTACGCACTTTGGGTGTTATGCACTGTGGGTGTTATGCACTGTGGGTGTTACGAAATGTGGGTAGAACGAGATGCTCCCGAAGAGTGGATACGGTGGCCATATCGCACGAGCGCGAAGTTTGGGCGGCGAGTGCTCAGACGTTCGAGGGTGACATGGCCAATATCCATTCGAGTACAGTTGATTTTTTTTTCGACTGGGTGAATATTTCAGAACTTCTTTCAAGTTTCATATTGATAATCAATTTTAAATATGGAGTATTATTTCGATATTTATGAAAAACTCAAATGAAGGCACTTCATTCAATCAATATTGAACGATTCAGAAAATAAATTAGTAATGTCAAATCAAAGAGAGGCCAAAAAAGGCAAATTTAGGTGGGACTCGAACCCGCGACAATGAAGAAGATTGTTTCAGAGGGCTAGCACTTTATTTAACCACTAACCACATGGACTGTATAATTTCAGTTGATTATTGGTAGGTGTGAAGAGTAGATGTAAGTCCACAAAAAGCATCAATTGTGACAATTCAAACTTGAATCGCTAAAACAGAGAATTTTTCAAATATAAGTTCATTTACACTTAAATGAAACAACTTGGATTTCGTGTTTGTAGGTAGACAGATCAGAATTGTAACATTTCTACAAGGTTGTCCCTGCCCACTGAGCACAGAACCTTGCAAAACATTTCTGCAAACTACATATAGACGCCGATTGAAATGTTTCCTGGGGGAGTTACAGTAATATTACTGTGTTAGTTCAGTTGAAACATTGTGAGTTGTTCATTAAGGAAACATTTCATTAACTTGTGATTTGCTTTCCACTGAAATGTTTATGATTGAGGTTGCGGTGATGTTGTCAGATATGCCAATTGAAATATTGCACAACAATTTCTTTAGAAATATTGCTGTAAGTTAGTTATTTCTTTTTTCGAAATATTTCATAACTGAGTTACAGTGATATTGTTAAATACGCAAATTTCGAAATATTGTCAATTACTATCGTGGGTAACATTGCTGTGTTGATAATATTCTTTCCTGTCGAAACATTTCTATATGCATGCGGCGTTTCGTTTATCTTTCGAGAGATATCGAGAACTAAGTTTAAATGATAAAATTTTTTTTTCAAGAAACGTTACTGTCATGAAATTTTGACAATACTGTATGTTGAATATTAAAAATGCATGTTTCTAAATTTAGCGAAAACTTGGCGAAGGTTTATTTTCCGAGGCGGATGGATTATCGATGGCCAGTGTGTGTGTCATGTCTGTGAGTTGAATGGGAGACGAGACGGTTTCATTTATGTCATTATGTCCTGCTTACACAAACGGAAACTTCTTCGCCCAAACTCCATTATGATTCATGCAGATTTCCGATGTACGCTTGTTTCAGCATAAGTGCTTATTGTGCTTAATGTTTTCGTTTTGAGAATCTTCTGCGCTAGGTAACAAATTCTAGCTTGATTATTGGTTGAGAAATAACATTTGTCAAATTGAACCAATAGGACCACCGGAGCAGCACACTCTCGAACTGAAGCAGCCATTGGTGCAAATAAGGTTAGGTATCAGAACCTTTACTGTGTCACTTGTGTCAGTGAGTGTGAGTGGTATATGTGGTATTTCTTCGAAGTTCGAAGGTCGGAGAGAAAACGGAAACCAAAATTTCAGAATTTTCTGTATTCTTGGCGAGGTAGGTGAAGTGAGAAGTCACCATACTCCAAGAAGTAGTTCTAGTTATGGAAGGTGACGCTAATAAAGAGGTAAGAGATATTTGTTCATTCGTTTTATGTATAAATCTCAATGCGGATTCCATCAAACTCACATGGTTGAAAATTGAACTAATGACTTATGAAACAATACCTGATAACTAAGCCAAAGGTGGATGGATATTGATGCATCTTCAATTAAGTATCAAGTAACAATGAAAAAGGCACGGTTAAAAATTATCAAGTAGCCTAATGAAAAAGAAGGCATTTATGCACCTAAATTTAACAATGATCAAAGCTTGTGGAAGGGGATCAACTCTAACCTTACATTATTTTTGATTCCCTTGCTTCGTTTTGGAGAATCGAATATTGGAATTGAAAAATCATTGCTTTCCTGAGAAGTTCCACCAGAATCGCATCTACAGTTTCAACTTCAACTCGCTCACATTCGATGAAAGAATCGTTTATGTTTATGCAGTTATAAAACTGATGATAAGCTCTCAGTACTGTAAAACTTTATCATTGATTTGCTTGTGTTGAACTCATAGTTATTAGTTTTCGGGTTAGACTCAGTTATTAGGTATTGTTGCATCAACCCGCTATATGAGACTTGTTCATTTTTGACCTGTATAGATTTTCCGTACCTTTTTCCTTCAAGAATATTTATTTTCAAAGAACATGATTGCACTGGGGTTTAGATATAACATGAATACCAAATACAATAACTTGAAATATCACAGCTGGTTTTTTCATGCTGTAGACAATGAATCAGAAATTATTTCCAATGACCAAATTTGGAATTTCGCAATCGGTGAATGTAATAGGACTCCTTTATTTGAAGTTATGCATTATACATCAAATCATAAAAAATTTGTGTAATATATTTATATATTTTCAGCAACTCCATAATTGTGAAAATAGTACAAGTTTACCCTCATGGAAAAGAGAATTTCTCTGCTGCTATAAAATATAGTTTATTAATTGATTATCCAAATCAGGACTGCCAAAAACATATAATTTTCATAAATTTTACATACTAATGTAAATATTTTTTAGGGATCCTGATATTCATTAACTGAATTATTTCAACTTCATAAAATGATGCCATTGAAGCACCCTTTTATAGCTTTGTCTGTTTGGGGGAAAAAAGTGGGAGCTTTTCAAGCTACTCAGTTATTGGGCCCCATTATCCTTACTCCTATAAATAATAATATCATTGAGCAATGAAGAGGTTACACTAGTTTTAGAATATTTCTCACCGCCTTTTCTCTCATGAACAATCTTTGTTGGTGCAAGTCAGGGCACTATAATTATTCTGATTTCGATTCCTAATTGAATGCTTGAAATATTTTTTGAATTATTTCTTTTTTCCCAATACTTTGGTACTAAGAAATCTTTTGAAATTTTTAGGTGCCGTAAAAGAAAACTTCCCTACCCTAACAGATGACCAATTTGAAGAGATGGTGAAGGGATGGTTCCAACATGCCACCACAAGACACAGAGAAAATGGAGATAAATAGCTGACTTCTTCAAAAAAAAATCAATGGATTTATTCATTTTTTCATTCTGTATACAATAGGTTCTGTTCTTCTTTTTATCTAGTTTACATTATATTAGACTCTTCAGAAAGCAGCAAGTAATCTGATATTAATATTCAATATGAACATATGACGATATGTCTTAGTTCAAAAAATTAATAGGTGCACATGTATAATATTTTTTGATGTTTTAGTATTTGTATAATGGTCTGAAGCGAAGTATTCAGTGGACCTTTATGTAAAAACTGAAAAATCCAAAATTGAATAAGTGTTCATCTATCTATTCATTGAACTGAATCATAATCTGCTGCTAATGTTTTTGTTATTTTATGTGCAATGATGTTTTTATTTCGGTTCAATAAATAAATATTAGGACTATTTTATTTGAATTTGCTTTTTTTGAGTTCTTTTGTACAAAGTTCCACCACTCTTGAATCTCAATAAGTAACAAATTGCCCTTAGAATATAAATTTTCTTCACAGAACTCATAAAAACATCCAAACAACATGAAATCAAATCGAATTCACTATCCCTCGACAAACCCTGTTAACCTCTACAACAGTATTCTTCATTATAGGTATAAAGTCAAAGGCTAGTGATTTCTATTTCGTGTTGAGTAACTGTTCAATTTCGAGAAATTATATTCCTATTGTAAGCATTTTTTTATTGTCAATGTGATGGATAGAGCACATCTGTAGCTTCTAATTATATTGCCAAATCATGTAGATAATTTAGTAAACTTTTGAACAGTATGTATACTTTCAGTTACAGAGTATTTGCAAAATCACAAGAAGTTGATTCAAGTATACTTCTGAAATGTCTCTGAATGGTAGCTGTAAGTTCTGATTATGAGGTCCCCGGTACATATTGAATGAAAGATGATTTGAATATACTTTTGAAATATATAGGAACATTTTCTGGAACGTCTAGTTAAAATGTAACTGCAACATGACAAAATAAATTTTATTTGAATGTCATATCGAAATGTTGATTCAACCTTTCATTTGAATGGTGTATGAAATATCCTTAGGTAACATCACCTAACATAACTTTTGAAATATTACAAATGGACGTTGCAATGGCGGCCGTTACGGCGTTGCTGGCATGTTAATGCAACATCACTGCAAAGTCTGAAGCAACATTACACACCCCATATATCATTTGCAGCAACATTGAGACAACATTTCTTTGCTCAGTGGGTGGTAACCAGGTATTTTGTTCTCTATGATTGGTGGAATTCAAATCCTACCTTGCATATACGAAATCATATCCATTCAGTTCATTGGAATCGCCTACTTATCCGTTTAGTGAACTATAAACAATGGCCACGTTTACACCGTGCGCTAATTTGGTATTCTGACCAAGTTCACCATACCAAATTCAGACCAAGTCAATAAGTTACTGCCTGTTTACACTATCTTCAATTAGTAAACATATGTTTTTGACAGATTACGATCAGCTGGTTACGGTTTGTTGCCGACATTTTTGAACAGACATCAGCGCCCTCATCGGTAGAAATTCTTCCCAATTGGGAAGTTTATAATTTTATACGACGTCTGGCGGAAATATAACGCACTGCTATAATTTGACAAACAAACGGCCTCCCTTTAATGTGTGTGAATTTATTGAGTTCTTTGGTGTTGATTTAGGAAATCTCATCTGAAGTTGTAGTTTTTTTGATTAATAATAACAAACATTCATAAATGCAGATCGCTCAGTGAGCCATATAAAGTGTTTGGTGCCAAGTTGCCGCAACTCTAGGAACCGAAATCCAAAGTTCTTTCCACACGTTTCCAAAGAGAAATACATCTTTGGCATTGACGTAATATAACATGGACTGGGTGTCGCTTAACCCTCAAATACAAGTTTAACCGCTGTATTCTGGCTGAATGCGCCGTACGGAAGCAAATGCCAAGAAATCGTAGAGAGAACCGCTGTATTATAGACGCTGCCAATGTTTAATGGCAGGTGCCGCGGTATGGGTTCATTTCGTCATTTGAATGCATAATTTCAGAATTTCATCTATCAGGTGTATGTTCAATGCTTAATAGTACACATTTTCTATTATTAGCACAAGCACCACATATCTCGCCAAAATAAAACACTCATGATTTGCTCTGGAATATATTCAGTAGACCACACCACAATTTGAAATGTATATTTCAGCATAGGGTTTTCCAATTTTGCGACCATAGTCTTGAATCTTAAAAAGAGTAGCATTTCCTTGAACCACTTTGCCAAATACTACGTTTTTGTGGTCTAACTGCTCCATTTTTGCGAAAGTGATGCAAAATTGTGAATTATTATCAGTTGGAGGCAGCCTTTTCATAGACAGAACTCCTGTAAATGCAAAATTTAATTAGCTAACCAACAAAGTGCAGATCACATATATTACTCCATACTGTTATTTTTGAGGGAATAGTTAACCATAACGGTAATAACAGTTACATAGATCCTAGCCTTTACTAGATATTTTTATTTGTTTATTTATTCACTTTCAGAAAAATAATGATAGTATGCTGTTGAGAAATATTGTCAATGTAAAACATAAAAAAATGTGAAAATATCAACCAGACCTATGGAATGTAAAAAGTATGCATAAAATTCACAAACTGTGTGAAAAAAATCTCTAACAAAAATACACTCTTTTTTAAAAATATTCGAATTCCTTCCACTCCTAAAACATAAACTACCTACTTCATATATATACATAGATACTAAGTTGAAATTTTAGAGGATTCAAAAATATCTCTGCATGAATCACGAAACCCAATGATTACCAAAATTTGTAACGCACGTTTTTTGCAATTCAAAAACTCAGCATCTGAGGCATATCCGTAGTCATTAAACAATGCCCTAGTGACTAGCATATCTACTTTCTAGTTTCTGTTATACACTTGTGGCATTTTTAACTTATTATTTCTGTTAAAAATTCGATTGACAGAAATGTGTCCAGTAACTAACAAATAATCAGGGCTATTCACTAAGTAAAGTGGTTATCGCAGTTGCTAACCGTCGTAGCAACTCTGATAATAACTTGCCATAATGACGGTGGTAAGCTGTTTTTCCTCAACAAGATATCTAAAGCAGTTGCCTGTGAACCACTACTCACAGCAACTGGTCATTATACTAGCAACTTAACTTGAAAAGTGAATACCAGTTTCGCGCTTAGAAACTGACCTTGAACATAACGACAATTTTTAGTCGCTATCCATAACAACTCTGCTTAGTGAATAGCCCTGAATGTCAGTTTATAGAAATGTCGAAAGTTGTTTGTAATTCATAGCCACCTCTAAGATGTCTGGAAACCCTGGTGTGTTTACTTATACCTGTAGAAGTTTGGGATAAAAGTGGCGAAATCTGTATTGCTTGATTTTTGGTGGATAATTGAGCTTTTGGAGGTTTCCGTACAATATGTACAGATGTCGCCAACACGCTCTTGTCAGTCTTGTCTGAAGCTAAATTTGCACTAAGTGAAAATAATGTGCAGTCGGGTTTTTCCACTTTTATTTGATTGGCTAGCGAGAAGAGATCGCAACCTAAAGGATAATGGGTGGACAATGAGATACCAGTAACAACGTTTCGATATTTAAAAGCAATGAAATCAACAAATAAACACGATAAAAATATCGTAATTATCAAAATTTCAAACTGACATGACAATTAACTTGACACTTGTCATCAAATTTGAAAAATGGGAACATAACGAACAGTTGAATCACCAGGACTTCTAGGCATCTTAGCTACCTCATTAACTTTATTGAATTGCGAAAATACTTAATTATTTTCATGGCTCTCTAGATCAAAAAATAAACCGAGCGTCTTAACACTTAAAATATCAAGTATGGGGTATCATTGGATTCAGAAAATTGTGTTGATTTCAAAAGTGTAATAATATACAGGGTGTTCTATTTGGAAATTGAACGTTAAGATTTCCGGAAATACCGGAAGTTGAAACAAATCTCAAATTACGTCAAAAAGTGCTTCTTTGTATGCATAATCAATATTAATAGTTCCGTAAAAATAGGTGAAAGAATAGGGGGTGTACCATAAGCAAGATGTATATATTTCTGGTGCGATCTCCGATTCGATATTGTTTTGTCAAAAACTCTAGACACGATCAATCATATCGACGGAGTTTACTGCGATTTCCAGAAGATGGTACAAGAATCGAATTATGTCATCTTTTGACATTAGCATTCGAATTGTACCCGGTTTTCCATAATTTCAGTTCTTTTCAACCAGCTATTTGTCGTTTCCAGTTTAATTCTCTACCGTAGTTTTCTTAGTTATTTGTCGTTTATCTACCGTTGCTTTCAATTATTAGTCGCTTTCCGTTTGTTTACTAATTAATTTAAGTGTTTTAAATTTAATCGTTAATCGTTTTCCGATTGTTTACCATTTAAATTGAGTGTTGTTTTGAAAGGTGTTTCATAATGCTAGAAGTATGGTATGGATTGTTCACATCAAGATGATGCATCTGGGTTCCCATTGCACAGAATCAACCATCTCCCATGTAGTTTGAGCATTTTCCACTTGGAATATTTTGCCATATGATTTTGTTAAACTGAAAGCATCAGACATTCATTTAATTCTAACAATTATTTTATGGAATAACAAATTCTTTAGCAAATAAGAATGATGATGAGACCTTGCCTGCTTGTTCGATTGATGTCTGGTTTCTTGTATAGCACCATAATAATAGCCTGCACTACAGCACTCTTCCTAATGAATTGAAATTTCTCAGGTTCATCTGGACTATGGAGGGTCCAATTCATTTCAAACTGTACACTATAATCATTGTATATATAATGCTTACTACTAAACGCTATATTCACGTAGGTACTTTTTTTCATCTCTGTGGTCCAACTCCACTACCTCTTACGTCAATACCGATATTTCGAAGACTCTCATCAAATCTAAAAACTTTCAGTACCGGATAGGAAGAATTTCTATGAATTTTGGTATTAATTTCTCATAGCATATATATCAAAAATATGAAGCAAATGCATCTATCTGTATTTAAAACGGAAACAAGAAATTGAAGAAATAGACAAATTAAACATCGAAGATAGAAGATATAGCGAATTCTTATGTAGCAACTCGTGCAATCTTAGACAGAACTCGTGTATCTTCATCCTTTATTTTGTATAGTGTTGAAAAAAGAAAGTAATAAACTGATTCAGCACGGATTCCTCCGAAATAAATCGCCAATAGAAAATTCGTCAGAATCAATAATGTCATGTGTCTAGAGTTGCTGCTTGGCGCCATCTGTAAACAAATTTCAGGAATGTGAACTCCTCCCGATATCATTATCAAGTGAGCCTTAGGTCTAGCGTTTTTGACGAAAACATCAACATTGTACTGGTATAGAAGTCATTTCACCAGGAATATATGCATCTTGACCATAAGTCTGTGTCACATGGTTCTTAATACAGGTAATAGAGAATTTTGCTTTGCAAAATTAGGCAGGAGTTATTTTATTGCATGGATAGTTGCAGTCTGACGTACTCAACCTAAAAACACAAAATACTTACAAAAATGGCGAACGGAAGTGCCGCCATTTTGTGAAAAACCGTTTGGGCCTGTATCTCCGTAACCGTGCACTTTAGGCGAACAATTATCAGGACCTTTTTTATAGATAATTAGATTTCCTATCTTTTTTATCCAATAATTTTCTTCGTAGCACTTACCGTTCACGACTTATATTATTATTACTTTTTGTTTATTCACTATTTTACCGATATCTCTTTAAATAATTGTTTGAACAATAAATTGTTTGAAATAAAACTTTTAAATCGATTGATTTTCCACAACTTTTATTCAAAACTTTTTTCTCTAAAGTTAATATTTTTGAAGTTACAACGCGTTCAATGTCGTTCTACAGAGTACAAGGTTATTAAGAACGAAGTATGCATAGCGTAATGATGTAGCGAATCCGATACATAATACAAAAAAATTGATTTTAGAATTTTTTTGATTTAATAAATGAATAATAATTCAAGTTTTTACCTGCAAGAAATAGCGAATACCCATTAAAATTTTTTCTTTGTATTTTCTTTTATACAATTTAATATTACTATAATTAATTTAAAAACTACTACCATAAATACACACGCAAATAAAAAAATGGAATATTTATTGAAGAATATATTATGTGAAATTTATTTTTACAAATGTACACCAAAATGAATCATATGTCTTCTCTGACTCTTTGGCGTTTCGAGGGTGGTGAATTTTTGATGTTGGTTACATTCTCCTCTTCCTCTTCGTTATCTTCGTCAGTGGCATATAAAGATTGTAACGCCTCTATTAATTTGTCGTTAGAATCATCACCAATATCTTCATCGATGTCGCACAATTCTGTATTGTTGACGATTTCTTTCAGCTGATTAGTGCACGTTTTCTCTGTGCAGTTCTCACAGATTACCGTACAGTCCAATCCTGCTTTTTGGCACCCACAGGCTCTGCCACAGCCAGTTCTGCATTTGCATGAGATGCACTCTAGTTGATCTCCCACATACAAGACGATTGAAATTAACGCGTTGTAACTTCGAAAATATTAACTTCAGAGAAAAAAGTTTTGAATAAAAGTTGTAGAAAATTTATCGATTCAAAAGTTTTATTATAAACAATTTATTGTTTGAACATTTATTTAAAGAGATATCGGTAAAAAAGTGAATAAACAAAAAGTAATAATAATATATGTCGTGAACGGTGAGTGCTACGAAAAAAATTATTGGATAAGATAGCTAGGAAATTCAATTATCTATAAAAAAGGTCCCGATAGTTGTGGGCCTAAAGTGCACGGTTACGGAGATACAGGCCCAAACGGTTTTTCACAAAATGGCGGCACTTCCGTTCGCCATTTTTGTAAGTATTTTGTGTTTTTAGGTTAAGTACGTCAGACTGCAACTATCCATGCAATAAAATAACTCCTGCCTAATTATGCATTATGGACACGAGTAGCTGGCTCCCTATTACCTGTACTATTCTGGAATTTTCCGTATTCTAACGGACATCGACATTTTTAAGATGGTATTTCCGTGTGGTATCTCTCTCGAACATTCTCGATTAATCGCGATAACAGACGATGTGCGTGATCTTCTTCGAATTACATAGGCATAGGCGTACAGAAAGCCATGGGCGTAGAGAAAGGGTTTAATATTCGTAACAATATTTTGAATGAAAGAATGTAGGCTTTCACGGCCGGTGTTGATATTTCGCAAGTTTTTCGGGCGTGTACAGGAATTTTGAATTCCGGAGCTTTCGGCTACAACTGCGGCAGCCATCATCAGCTTTAGTCAACTATGATCAGTCATAGTTGACTCGCAGAGGAGAGTTGAACAACGACCACGCCGCTGAAGATGACTGCCGCAGATGTAGCCGAAAGCTCCGGAATTCAAAATTCCAGTACACGGTCCTCAAGCCCGAAAAATTTGCGAAATAATATTTTGAATGTTTGTTCAAGAGGTAGAAATGTTCTGGAATCCATTTTTTGGGTTGTTTCTCTCCTATAAATGGATTCTAGAAAGTTCTTAAACCTAGATTCTAGTTTCTCTTGTATAGATGGCAGTAGTTTTGTCCGATAAAACTATTTCGTTGCTGTGTTCCACTCGCGACTGTGAAATTCTGAACATCACTTGTTGTTTTACAGCATTATTCAGCATTTCCCAACCGTTTCAAATGAAACTAACGATTTTGCCTTGTCGCTGCAGTCAGTCCAAATAATGTTTAAAAATGTCAAGGCATTATCCATAAACATTTTTGTCTTCCCTTAATTTTTATTGTGTTATGTTATTTCGCTTTTTGCAATCATTATGCAATTTCATTAAATTTTTCCTTCGAATCCAAATGAATTTTATTTCATAAAGCATCTGCTGAGGGTTCTGAGTCATGCTACCTCGATTTCAATAAAATAACAGATTCAGACATTCGAATAATTTCGTCACTCATCGTGAATATTCGAGAACGTATCCGAATTAGGTTGGATTCAGAAAAATTCTTCATACCATCGAGAACTGTGCAAGTTCCCGAAATATCTCGAGACTTTTCTACAATCGTATTATCGGTTATTTTTCATTTGAATTATCCCATCACTACTTGAAACTTTTCCTAGAGATCAATTACCCTAACACCAAACTGATATTTTTGCACTTGAAGATGCTAACCTTTTTAGCGAAACGCGCGTCGAGTGCAAAAATATCGGTTTGGTGTGATTGATCTCTAGGAAAAGTTTCACCAAAGGATCCAATCTCATCTTTTATTAAATCACCACTTAACAAGGCACTAGTAACAAACCAGTTTTACACAGAGCAATGTGAATCTGATCACTGGAATAATTTTTTTACCAGCTTTTGTATGTTTCAACATATGATTTTCTTCGTGAAACCTGTTTCCATATATAGATATGCCACCACGTCCGGTTCCCTTTGTGATGTCGCCCGTTTCCAAATACTGGCCTTTGATTATTCTGTGCACACAACAGTTTTTATATGTGAAACGATCTCCCTTACAAATCTCCATGAAATTTTCAACAGTAACGGGGACATGGTCGTAATACAATTCTATTAATATGAACCCCAAATATTCGCCATTTCTCACTTGAAACTCCATAAAGCAACTGAAAAATGAATATTAGTTTTTCACTACAATATATATATATATATATATATATATATATATATATATATATATATATATATATATATATATATATGTGTATAATTCAGGCATTGTATAGAATGCCTAGGCATTCTATACATTGCCGAGTGAATCCAGGCAAAGTATGAAATAAACTCATTTCTTAACAATTTTACAAACTTTGCCTAGGCATTGTGTATAATGCCTAGGCATTATATAGAATGTCGAAAGTTTTGCAGGCAAAGTATAAAATGAACAACATTGTTAAAAATTGTTTATTGCAAATTACAAACATGAAATGTATTAAACATAGGATCTGAAAATCCTCATATTTTACTGGAGTAAAATTTAAAAGTGAAACATTAATTTAAGAAATTACTTGTTACAGCAAGAGAGAGAAATATGGTTAGGTTAGGTTAGATTAGGTTAGGTTAGGTTAGATTAGGTTAGGTTGAAAATCTGTCTGTTCCATTGTTTTCAAGTTAAGGTTAACCTAACCTAACCTAACCATAGTTCTCTTTCCTGCTGTAACAAGTAATTTCTTAAATTAATGTTTCACTTTTAAATTTTACTCTAGTAAAATATGAGGATTTTCAGATCCTATGTTTAATACATTTCATGTTTGTTATTTGCAATAAACAATTTTTAACAATGTTGTTCATTTTATACTTTGCCTGCAAAACTTTCGACATTCTATATAATGCCTAGGCATTATACACAATGCCTAGGCAAAGTTTGTACAATTGTTAAGAAATGAGCTTATTTCACAATGGAACAGACAGATTTTTAACTGTGCCTGAACTCTAGCAGGCATTCTATAGAATGCCTAGGCAAAGTATGAAATGTTTAAAATTTCACACTTTGCCTGCTTACTTTTGGCAATGTATAGAATGCCTAGGCATTCTATACAATGCCTGATTTTACACTTTGCCGGTAACATATATATATATATATATATATATATATAAGTATAGGGTTTCCCAGAATTTTCCGAACAAGCGATATCTCCGTTACTGGAGGAGTTAGAAATCATTCAAGTTATCTTTCAAACATTGAATTGCTTGCCACATAACGCACTCAAAATGATCTGTTCATACCCCTAATAATTCACGCCCACCCCCATTTTTTTAATGGCACCATCCAGTTTTTTTCGAAATATTATCGTTACATCATTGTTTATAGGCCGACAAACTTATTTCGAAAATTTATTACTCGCTTATTGTTCTTTTAAATTCGGTATTGGCTGGTATTGCACTTTTTGTTTGTAAAAACAATATATTTTTTCACTTTTTGTAAAGATCAATAATTATCCTAACACCAAACTGATACTGTGTCACTATCAGTTTCCATCTCCTGAAGATGCTAACCTTGTAACTAAACGCGTGTCGAGTGCGAATAATATAATTTCAGTGTTAAGATAATTCATCTTTACAAAAAGTGAAAAAATATGTTGAGTGAATTAAAAGGGATATATATCAACAAGAAAAATTTTCATAAAGCGTCTTCTGAAAACCATTTTTTCTAC
This sequence comes from Zygogramma bicolorata, assembly GCA_032362365.1. NCBI lineage: Eukaryota > Metazoa > Arthropoda > Insecta > Coleoptera > Chrysomelidae > Zygogramma > Zygogramma bicolorata. Next base: position 52,952 of record JAVJAQ010002541.1, read on the forward strand.
AAACAAAAAGCGTAACTACCAACCAATACCGACTTTAAAAGAACAATAAGCGAGTAATACATGTTCAAAATAAGTTTGTCGCCAGATAAACAATGTAAAGACTATATTTCTGCGAAAAAAAAATGGATAGTGCCATTTGAAAAAATGGGGATGAGGCTCAGTTTTTAGGGGAATGAACATGAACAGATCATTTGAGTGTGTTATATGGAAGACAATTTTATGTTTAAAAAAATTATACGATACTGAAATTATATATGATATTATAATATAATATTATGATACTGAAATTATTTTTTGTTTTCTTTTCCAACTATCCCAGTAACGGAGATATCGCTTGTTCATAAAATTCTGGGACACCCTGTATATATAATTCCTATTTCGGTATATTCGATTATCAGATATCAACTACCAATATAGTTTCGAAAAAAAATTGAACCAACTTAGGTACCGACCTATTTAGAGGCGCCTTGAACAAGAATCTGTCAATAACGATATTTTCAGTTGCCTGCATATCCCGATGATTTTTTTTTTCGTGATTATTCAAGTTTCTCATGAAAAATGAAAATAATTGCAGGAAAAATTATCAACGGTGAAAAAATGGTGTAAGGACTCTTTTTTTTATTTTATTTTATATAGATTTTTCTTTTTTTAGAAAATGTTCTAGTGTCTAAAATATGTATTTAAGGTAAAGGCACTAGTAGTTGACAGTATAAGACGAACATTTCTTTCAATTCATCTTTAAAAATAGGCAATGTTGAATTGAGGCAACAAAATTAATAGAGAACATCTAATGGGAAGTTACACATCATAAAACATCAATTTCATCATTATGAAAGAAGAAATAACCAAGAAATTAATTTTTAAAAAAACATCTGCCCAATACCCTGTGGTTGACACACCAAATTTGAGCAGTCACTAGTAGTTGACACGTTGTGGACTCGGTGTTTGACAGGCAGCCACTATCACCCTTCAATTAACCATCAACATCCAACGGAGAGTTGAATTGATACTTCAAACGATCACCAGTTGCTATCATGGCTGGAAATTGAAGTACTGTCAATATTTGTTCAAATTTGATGACACTTACGTCATTTTCATCTAATTTGAAAATTGTTTTATTCTCATTGCAACAATTCATTGCCACCACCTCGGCTTCTTCATTTTCTAATAGTTGCTGAATAACACAAACATACTTATGTTCTTTTTTTTTCCTGGAAAAACAACAAGAACATAGTCACCTTCCTTAAAGTCCGAATTGGGGATATTAGGTTCTAAATTTTCTTCCTCAGATTCTTGTTCGGTACTGATATCATCGATGCTTGTACCATATTCCACCCATTCTGCTTCAGTATCCGAATCAGAATCAGTTTTTGAAACATTGTATCTTCTTTTCTTCTCCTGGTTTGCTTTCTCCGAGGCTTTCTCTTGTTGTTTTTTTATCCTGCTGTCTTTTTTTTCTTCTTTGAATTTTTCCCTAATTTCTCGATTCTTAAGCCTTTCTTCGGCTCTTCTCTTTTTATCCAGCTCAAGCTGTTTTCTATTATCTTCCTTTTTCTGATGATATAACTGCCACTCTTTCGAAGTCGCCACAGATGGTACCTTTTCTTTCCTTTTTCTTTTGGTAGTTTGAGGTTTTTCCTCAGGCCAAAACCATATATGTTTGAAGGGTGAGGGAACAAGGGGATCTGGCTGTTTGACTCCTTGCTCCAAAGGGCTGTCTTTCTCGGGTGTTAATGTGACATCTTTTTCACTCCTTTCTCGTGGTGTATCGTCTATGTACTTCGTTTGATTTTGATTCATATCCGATTTATTTCCAGAACCATTCTCATCCTTATCTTCTTCTATATTTTCTTCATTGTCCTTCTGTCTTAACTCCTGTTTGATACTCTCAATTTCCAGACATATTCCTTTGTAGAATGAAAACAGTGATGCATCAGTTAGGTCTCCTTGCCAGTTATCGAATTCTGCCGTTTTGAAACTCGCAATTTTTTCCTTTTCTATTCGAGTTTCTATAAAACTCATTCCATCTTGGAGCTCTTTCAAGCGAACCATCCATAATATTTCTTGTTATAGGGAGAAACATTTGAAAGTGTCAAGTACTGGGGACATGTCAACTACAGGTGCATTTACCTTAATAGCTATAATAATGCAAAAAAGAAGTCGATATAAAAATATTCTTTATCAATCTTTGAAGGGCCAAAACTTCTAAAAGAATAAAGAGCGTCGCGTTTTTGCTGTTCAGCGGTCCGATTTATAACTTTGTGTATATACTCACCGAGGTCTCTCTAGGGGGCCTTTGTCCAATCCTTCGCTTATTGAAGGCTGACTACGAAGAAGGTTATCTACATTGGCTTTTTTCACAATTATCAGAGGATATTTGCAAGAATGCTGCATTTTTTTCACAGTGGTTTTCCATTCCTTCCTCAATTGCTCAGTTTGGTAATATGAGGTCTAATAATGAAAAGCTCAGAATTGAATCAACGTTTTACAATTATATTTTCAAGTTGAAAGAGATGTTTCCTTTTTTTTGTAGTTTTCTGGGATTCTAACCCACCATAGTCTGAAAAAAGGAGAAATAATATTGGAACCTATACAAGTGTCAATAACAAATATTTGGTTTTGAAAAGGAATTTGAGAATAACTTTCGAGAATGGAAGAGGATTAAATTCCCAAAACGTTAACAATAAGTTTATTAGTTCTTGTAATTTTTTCGACAGCGACAGAACAAGTCCAATTAGTCACCTACTGCTTGTATAACTCAAATTTGCTGACTAATTGGACTTGTTATATCCGAAAGGAACTGTTTTTTAATCAACTTGTTGGGGTAGAAAGAAGTTAACACTTGTTTCTGTGTTCAGTTCAATATTAATTCTTAATTTTCCAGATTGTGGAAGGTTAGAAACTCACAAAACTATGAGGAAAAAATGTATCCCACTACAAAATGATGACTTTCAAAATGTTTTCATTCATAATAAGAATATAATCATAAATTATCATAAATTTATGTTTCAAACATGGTTCATTTCCTCAAAAATCAAAAGTAACGGTGATCAAACCACTGCACAAAAAAGGCAGTAAAACTGAAATCTCAAATTACAGAACTATATAGCTTTGATCTCAACAGTGCAAATTTTCTTGAAAAAGCCTTACTCAAAAGAATTTTGGATTACTTATCGCCTGAATGACATACTTAAAGGTCTCAATGAAAACCAGAAAATAATGGGAATTTTCATCGATTTATCGAAGGCTTTTGATAATGTAGACCATAAAATTTTACTGGCAAAATTAGAAATAATGGGATTCAGAGGCAATATTTTCAATGTCTTAAAACCATATCTACTAGGGAGACCTCAATGTGTTGCAGCCACTGAAGGAGTTCAAGAGTACAAATCAAAATGGATGACAGTTGAACGTGGAGTACCTAAAGGATCGATTTGAGGACCGATTTTATTTCTCTTGGATACCAATGATTTGCCACAAGCAGTATCTCAAATGGTGAATATCTTTCCTGATGATAGTTCATTAATGATACGGAAACAATCCAATAGATAGATAGATAGATAGATAATTTATTCATCTATGAAGCTTTACACAGTGCAGTACACTATTAAAACTTATCAGACTAGTCAATATACAAACACAAACAACCATACAATTTGTTAGAAACAATTCCTGGAACTCTAGAATTTCTGGAAAAATGGTATAGTGCAAATAATTTCAAATTGAATATTCCAAAATCAAGTGCTATCAAGTTCAGTTTTATAAAGGAACCGACGCTGAAAATTACCCATAAGAATAAAACAATTTAAACATGCCAACATACAAAATTTCTTGGTATTGAAATTAGTATAACTACTTCTCTTCGGGCTTGAAGGCCGTCGTTCTTCGGAAACAAATGCAACACTGATTGCCCCCAACCAGGGTTACCATAGCCGACTGGTGCGGGAGGCAATAGAGATCCAAAAACATGCGGACAATTTTAACAGAAAGGAAGAAGCGTTGACTCTAAACAGAATTTGGAATCCGATTCTGAAGAAAACAAGAATAACTAATGAAATCACAGCAGGTAGTGCGGCAACTAATAATGATGATTATTCCCCGAACCCGACAGAAGTAATTAATACTCCAGACTACCTGCATCAATATAAATACGCCTTGAGAAATCGAACTGTTTAGTCATCGGAGATGAATAAGCCTCTGAAGAAGCTGGCCACTCGCGCTAGCGAAACGTCAGGAAGAAATTCCGAAGAACGACGGCCTTCAAGCCCGAAGAGAAGTAGTTATACTAATAACCTCGGCCGCGAAAGCCTTAACCATTTTGGTATTGAAATTGATGCCCAGCTAAATTGGAAAGAACACATTAACAGCATGACAAAGAAACTTCGGTCATTTACATTTGCATTGCGAACAATTAAATTATTCGTTAACCAAAATGCAGTCATCAAAGCATATTATGCTTATATATATTCCAGAATGAAGTATGGAATTATATTTTGGGAAAATTCTTAAAAGGAGAGACAGTTGCAAGGAAGTCTTCAAGGAACAGGGAATACTCACTCTGTCATGTATTTACATATATGAATGTGCATATTATGCAATGAAAAATCATGAAGAATTCATGAAGAAATATGAAACAGTAAATATTTACAACACCAGATACAAAACTTAAATTACAACAAACACGATACGCCCAAGTTCAGAAGAATGTTGTTAATCAAGTTTTGAGAATTTTGAAAAATGTTCCCAAAGAATTCAGAAAACTGCCAAACACCCAATTCAAACTGAAATTCAAGCAGTATTTATCAAAGATAGCATTTTATTGTGTTTTAGATTTTTATAATTGTTTTTTTTTTATTTATTTATACATATTCGTTCCACACTATAAAGTATTATGGAATAAAGTGATTATTATTATCATTATTGTATCAGAATTTGATGAATATAAATAACTTACCGCTGTTTCAATCAGATTGTATATGGCCAAATTATCCACAACTTGCCTTTTCATTTTCATCTCATGAGACTTCCATTTATCTGTTCTCCTATATGCAAGGGGATTGTAAGTATCTACTCGTCCCTGTAAAGTTTATTCTGAACTAACGTTTGGAAAGGAGTTTAACACCTACCCCCTTCCTGTTGATCATATTGATTTTTGCCAACAGTTCCTTATTCTGTTTATCGATTAGTATTGCTGATTCCATATCTTGTCTCAGTTTTCTTACATTCAGCATGTTATATGGGTTCAGTTTCATTGGGTAGCAATCTACTTGAGGCCTTGCACAAAAAACCTACAACATGGTTGCTTATAACTTCAACAACAACTAATAATCATATATCTTACCCTGTATCTGAAAGAATTGTAATTAGCCAAGTCAATGCTATTTGCCTCATCACTTATGGAACCAGGTAGGTAACGAAAGTTTTTCAGCAGTTTGAACCTCTTGGTTTTCCTTGATTTTTTTTCCATTTTCACTAGTATTAATTTCGCAGGGGGTGATTTGTTATGACAATTATCCTGTGTCAATTTGAAATAAGTCATCTGATTCCATTCTTTATTTTTACATTCAAACAACTATTCAGTTATATTAGATTCCTATTTTCAAATGTTGAGTACAAGAGGTTGAGTTTTTCATTGGTTAATCAAATGTTAGGATGAAATATACTTTTTTACAATTCTTCAAAAAAATATCACCAATAGCCCCCAACAACATTAGTTCTGAAGATTTTCTATAAATTGATGAATGAAATAAAAATACTCATTTAGTATAGTTCTCAGTAATATTTCCATATTGAGGTTTTCAACCATACAATAGATCTCAGGACGGAATATTAGTATTTTCATGCATTTTTCGAATGGGCTACTAGTTTGACCTATATAAATTTTGAAGCATGAGTTCCAGTGAGTAGTTTCTCACCTTCCAATATGTAAATAAGTCAAGAAAAAATCAACCTATAGGTACTTATATTATCCTTCACTCAATCAATAACATTTGATAGAATATCAAATCCTTTTTTAACTACTCAACAGTAACATTTGACAAAAAGTTTGAAGATAGAAGATGGAGTTTACTTTTTATTGTTAAGGAGTTGATACTGAGTGTCTTGAGAGAAGTAACAGCATTTTGCATAGTGAGTTGGGAACGAAGCAGTTGTTGGTCTATACTATTCAGATTTTTTTTTGCCTCATTGATGGTACTTTGACAGAAATTCTCGACATCATTGTGGAGCTGACTATTGCATTCTCCTGTAACAAGATATTGTATCAGGTGAATCCAAGAATTACGATCGGCAAAACAATTCATCTTCAGAGGAAAACTTGGTGGAAAGTATATAACAGAAAAAGTCAAGGAAGTGCTTACTCAGTTTTTGATGAAACAATGATTCTGTTGAGTTTTTTTCTTCCTTTTTCTCCTCAGGTGCTGTTGGAGTCAGAGCAGAAACACCAATATCGACACCATTATCAATTTCTAAAAATGATTGACATAATTCAAATGACTCATAATCGAAAAATATTCTTGCCGTTTTCGGATTCAGAATCTTCACCAGATATTATAGCACCTTGTACTGATTTTGTTAGAGAAGGAGTCTTAAAAAGGAAATATTTCAGTTATTTCACACATAGAGGTCTATGATTAACCACTTTCTCACCAGTTTCAAAACAGAATCATCCTCACTATCGGTTTCAGAAGCTTCACCAAGGATTATTACAGGTTTATTCATTATTTGAAATCTCTTAAAAATAGTCAGAAATAAGGTAGCAGGTAGCTATGTTTTCAATGATTCAATGTTTTCGTTGTTAATAATTAGTTAGGTTATGTTGGTAAAAAAGGCCTCAGTGTAGCCACTAGTTAGAAATTAAAACATCAATGCATTATTTTATTCAGATATTGGCTAAAATGGTCAACAGAGTTTTTCCCTGCAGTCCAAACTCTATGCTGTATCAGGCTCCAGTAATCTCGTCGTATATATATATATATATATATAATGCCCAGTCCCCACCAAGACATCCGACGGTCCTTTAGTAGCACCCGCTGCTATAAATCCTACCCAACATCCCTCGATACCTCGGTTCGATCCAAGGTATATACATGTATATATACTATATTTTCAGCAATTTTTTCGTGAAAGGTTGAAGTAGGTGAAACAAAGGTGTCGTACCGTAGTGCACCTCATTCTACCTATAAAATAATTCTTAAGTTGCTGCGAACGTTTTTTCACTCCATGACGGTGAAAGCTTAACGAAACTCCATCAAAGGCTGCTGACGTCCCCCATAAGAACGTCAAAAATCGAAACTTGTGCCAGCAAATAAGAATATGAAGTAGGTATGATTCCTGGCACGGTCTAAGATAAAGAGTGAAATAGTATCTCCAAGTGTCGGGCCACCCTTCCAGATCATAGCCACATCCTATTATACAGGGTGTTTCAGAAATTTATAAATGAGGTGTGTATTGGGTAAATTAGACGCACTGTGTCATTATCAATGAAAAAAGAACTTTAAATAAATAAAAATAATTAACTAAAATGTAAAGACAAAAGTAAATTACAGCAAATGCTCAAAATGCTGGTCTTGTTCATTATAACACAACTGTGCCCTTTTTCGAATAATATTCGCTGCACGAATAATTTCCCTCCTCCTCAATCTTCAGAACTCTTTAACAATGCTACGTAGAAGGTCCTCAATATTTTGATATTCCCTCTGAACATAAACTCTATTTTTCAGTGTACCCCATAAGAATTTATCCATAACACTTAAGTCTGGAGACCTTGCTGGCCACCTCACCGCGGCCCATTATTCCCTATCCATTTGTCACCACACCTTTCAGTCAGGTAATAAGATACTCGTCTGGTGGTGTGCGGTGGAGCACTATCATGTTGAAACCAGATGTTGTAGTTAGCCAAAGGTAGATCATCCAAATAATCCTCGGGAATCTACATTGAAAACTGATGATAGGTTTCGCCATTCAGATTTCCGTTAAATAAATGAGAACCCATAATTCTATCTCAAATAAGTAAATTCCTGCTCACACGTTAATACTAAATCGCACTTGAGGTCGAATTTCTCTGCAAATTATTAACTTTTATTGGAAAGGACATAATGTCTAACTTACCTCATAACCCAAATAGCACAGGTACGTCCAGTGGACGTACTGCATATTTACGGTGAGGATGCATTGTACGTATTTGGGACGTACTTTCGTCTCCGACAGACGTACATAAGACCTCCCTGGGACTTACCGTTTCCGCATAGTCGGTAGTCCCAGGTACGTACTTTTCTAGTCCACACAGGACCTGAAATGTACAGAAAGGGGAACTGTTTGGGACATTCCGAAAACGTACATTTTCCATTCTGTATGCGCTTTCCCAAGTAGAACAAACATATTTGACCAATATTGGTTCAATTATATTACGGGAATATTAACCTTATATTGTAGATATCAATAGTGGCCACAAAAAAATGTGAACATTGGGCGATATTAGATCGATATTCAAGAACAATGTAATGATATATCGTTTGATATCATTTAATGAATCTAAGTTTTCATATTCGGGATTATTCATTTCTTTTTTACCATATAGTCAAGTATTAAATTTTTCTCATTCACGTGTACTAACCATCTAAGGCTACTTGCACACACACCGATCTTGGACGGCCGATTTTATACCGGTCGTCCAAATTCCAATAGTGAACCACATGTGGGAACGGGACCTGGCACACACGCCGACCGCTGATCGGTGCCGGTAAAATATCGGTTAGCAGCCGTCCACTGCCACTGCATGGCCGGCATTACCGGGAGGTAGTGGCGTACGTAACTAAATACACGCTTGCACACCCACCGATTGTTTACCGGCAATTATACATTTTTTTTCAATAACCTCGTGTCACGACAACAAAGCAACTGATTGTTCGACCGGTAAAAATCCGGTGAGTCTGCAAGCACCCGCTACCGATAAAATATCGGCCGATTTTATACCGGCCGTCCAAAATCGGTGTGTGTGCAAGTAGCCTAACCGAATACTTACCTGGAAAAAGACCTGGCTGCTGCGGGGCTCGAACTCTCGACCTTTACTATGGAGATATTATTGTCGACCACTGTTACGCTCTACGGCACGGAGAGACTTGTTCTTGAGGAGTTGGGTGCTATAGATGTGATGACTTCAAGTTATTTTTGTTCGAGATAATATTAAAAATGTAGAAAGTTCAGTAACAATGAAAATATATTCGAAAAAACTTTAAAGGATCACTGTCTCATGTGATGGCGGTTTTTGAATATCAAACTTGCTGTGCAAAAAATTCTGTATGTAATTTTCTGGTATTTAAATTCACCACATGTCGATGTTTCAATTTTTCCAAATTTTTTTAGGAATAATTCACCATGAATAATATTGCATTACCAATATTGATATTTGTTTGAATACACTTAGTGATCACTCTCAAAATCCCAATGCCCCTTGAACCGAAAGGGACCCAATACGTACGTACTCGGGAGTTCCAAACAGTATGTACATACTAACCGAAATGTAGAAGATGAAAGGAACCCAATCCGTACGTACTTGGGAGGTCCAAACAGTATGTACAAAAAAGTACGTCAACGAGACGTCCAGATAGTATGTACATACGATTTCCAAAAATGTACGTCATTACTATGTTCCGCAAACGTTTCGAAAGATACGTATCTGAAAGGGACTCAATATGTACGCACCTGGAAGGTCCAAATAGTTCGTACATAGTTCTTCCAAACATGTACATAAAAGATACGTCTGAGCAGTACGTACCTGAAGAGGAGTTAATGTAAACGTATCAGGGACACTTAATAAAGTACGTACATAGTTCTTCCGAGCATGTACGTTTTTCTAACATTCCGATTGGAACGGGACCAAGTATGTATCTACATGGGACGTCTGACCAGTACATACATGGTACATCCGGTAATGTACGTTCTTCGAATGTCTCCTATACGTCCCGGGACGTATCGACGTTACTGGGACATAAATGGTGCGTCTTCAGGACGTCGTTTGCTATTTGGGAAATACCTTATTCATCAAAATTTTTTCTGTTCCCTGGTACATTCTTTCTCTGTATTTGTCCTCGAATTTTCGAATGAACCAAAATCGGTGAGATTTGATCCAATAACTTGAACATAGTTCGATGTAATTCTCGTCTTTCGGGATACAAATTTAAATTCATTTCCGATGTCCTAACACTGTTTCTATCGTATTTGTGATAAATTTTTATCATATCTCTTTTTCATTCATTCATGAAAGCCATGAAAATTCAATGACTTGTACAATAACAAAATGTCATTCGGTGTAACAAATTGAAAGTCAAATTTAGAAATATCAAAGTCTAAGCCTATTATGATAAGAATTAATTTTTTTCTATATCTCCAAATTTTCGAAAAAGGATGATAACTTATGATACAACATTAAAGGGGTAAAATCTGGTTATATTCAAAACAGATATAATCCAATGTAACGCCCATAAGAAAAAATAAAGTTGATGATGGTGGCCGGAAGACGAAACGTAGGATAGCAAATTTGAAAACACCATTATGTAGCAGGGAAAAAGTGGCAACGTGGAAGTGCAATTTATTTTCGAATCCTTCGAAAAATAAAGCCAGAAAAAAAAAACATTTTCCGAAATTTCTGTTTTTTCCGGATATATTCGGAATTTCAGAACTTTCTCAACGGCATACTGTTAGTCAGGTAGATGCGCAACTTTGCACCAATTCAAACAACTTCGTATCTCTCATAGTTTCCGAGATCCCACTGGTGAGGATCGATTTTGAAACCTTTTCATGTTTTTTGCTCACTATCCGCCTCCACCAAATATTTAGAACATCCATCGGATCAGACTTCCTCATGAAAAAACACGATGTTTCCCTAAACCAATCCTTGGGAAATTTCTTGATTTTTGGAAATTCAACTGATAATAGAATGTTTGCCTGACAGAGATGCCGTTCAAAATGAATTTCAAGTCAGCTAGGAATTCAAGAATACTTTTCATTCAATTGCTCTCAGCTGCTGACGAATTTTTGTTAGGAAAATACTAAAGTCTTTGATAACAGTAGTGAACCCACTAAACATTGTAATAGAACCTCAATGCAACAGTTACATTACAATTTTATATGAAACATTATCGTAATATGTTACTTCAACATGTATGTTATATTGAAATGTCCTGGTAGGATATATAACAATGTTACAATATTCAAAATGTTATATTGATTCAATGTATCTGTAACGAATCAGATTCATGATTTGTAATTCATATAATTGTTGTGCTATAAAATTATCGAAACATTTACCAACAACGTATATGATACCATAATTTAATATTTTTTTCACATAACAGGTATACCTCATTCGGAAACTAAGTTATATAGATCTGTTGAATAGATATGTGGTTATGTTTCTGGGAAGCACGCACCATAGTTTCAGAAAGAACATGAACAATGTATATTGAAATAACGAATATAAATATATAAAATTCCAGAAATTAAAACTATAATTATTATATGAAGAGGAGCCTTGGTTGATGTTTTATCATTTTTCCAGCCGTTTTATTCCCAGCTCAGAAAAACTCTCCCACTGTTTCCTGAAGGGTCTTCCGGGAAGGGAGCTGCATCTGAAAATTATTAATAAAAATAAATTTTAGTTGTCGTATAAACTTCATTTTTCAGCGTAAAACACAAATCTCAAGTCGAAACGCGATGTTCTCCCTCCTTTCGGAAGTTGTGGGCCATTCACAGGGTTCATATAACCTGTAAGGTTACCAAAATAGGCAGGGGATGAGTTGCTGTTTTAGATGGACTTTTTGTGAATTAATCGAAAGCCTTACAATGATATACGCGTACCTAGGAGAGTGATTGTATTTTTTTACTTCTTTCAACTGTTGATATTTTTTGTTTTTTTTTGGCTAATGAATCGAAAATGACGAAAAAGATTGAAGATGAACAATCAGTACCGTGTTCATCCAAACAAAATTTCAATTCATTTGAGGGTTATTTGAAGATGGTATACGAAAAAAAATAATTTCATAGTTCCTCGCACTCATCCAGCCTGTCATTCCTTGCACAAGATTTTTACTTGTGCAAAGTTCATGAAAATGCAAGTGAAAGAGCGAATTGATCTAGTCAAAAGATTGAAACTATGCATAAGTTGTCTCAATCCCGGCAATCAAGTTAGCGCTTGCAAGATTTCAAATTGTAAAATGCTCAGGAATGCCCAACACTTCATTGTACAACATACTATGTCAAGTTCTTAGAGTTATTTAAAAAAACGTTTTATTATCTACTGTATTAGTTCAAATAATCGATGTAGACTACAGGGCACTCCTAGATTCAGGCAGTCAATCAAATTTCTTGAGTTCATAGTTTACTAAAAACGAAAAGGGTTGATTCAACAATTTCAGGTATAACCAGAGTTGAATCTCCGATCATATCGATATGCCATGTCAAAATATATCCCCAACACAACGCATTTTCAGTGTCAATAAATTTTCTCGTTGTATCAGATATATGTCATAATTTACCCGAAGAAAATCGATTTGTCTTCAATTTCTATTCTTCCAAACAATCAGTTAGCTGACCCAAACTTTTCTTTAGCTGCTCCGTTGATCTTCTAATTGGTGTGGAATTATTTCAGGATGTATTATGCATTATTGGTCAAATCAAATTGGGAACCTCTCTTCCTAAATTACATAAAACAAAATTCGGTTGGATAATATCAGAATGTCTTGGTCATTGTCATTCAAAAGTTCATTGCAATTTTTCAATAAATTCTGGAATAGGGCCACCAGACCAGTAAATGAACGATTAACGGTAGTTGTAACTTTCTAGGACCATAAGTTATTTTTCTTTGTGGTTTTATTTTTATGTGATTAGTTATTTGATAACTTTAGTGTTTCTATAATCGATGTACATCATAAAAATATAATTTTTTTTATGATTTTTTGTACTATGAGCCTTCGAAGATCAAAAAGTACCAAAGCCCAATGAATGAACACAATTGCCTAATAAATGGACGGCAAACACCCAGTTAATGAACAAATGCTTTATTTGTTCGAAAAAAATGATTATTTTGTTTTATACAACGTTATTTGATTTTATGACAGAATTTCAATTCAAAAATAAGTTCAAAAACATAATACTTAGTGATAGTATCAAATTCAATTGATATCAACATTGAAGATTCCACGTGTGTTACACCAATTAATGAACTAAGGAAAAGATGCTGTTCATTTGCTGGCACTCTCGCCCTGTGAATGAACATTATAAAAAGTACCGTTCATTTACTGGTTTCAGGTTGATTTGAAAACAATCTTTCATCAATTATTAAAGCACTCATTTCACATTATCATTAGGTTCATTTTCGCTCATTTTTATAGTACTGCGTAGATCGCCAGTAAATGAATGGCTGTTCATTTACTGGATAAATGCGTTATTTTGAAACTAGTCAATGAACACCAAAACTCAACTGTAAGCACATGAATGATATAAACTTTCAATAGAGTGATATAATCTTTCGATTGTTTTTTCCACTATCTCGATGTTAGATTTGATAATATGTTATGGGTAAAACTATAAAATACATCTTTTTAATGCGTTGATTTGCACTTAACTTAACAAAAATGGCGCGCACTTGGTTTTATCTGACTTGGTACCGATCTGACGATTTTATGAGCAATAGAGCAATCACTGTTTGAGGTTATAATTTTTCCAATGTATGAACGAAATGGTCCACGCCGTTGCCGTATTCACGAGCGTTGACTTCAACTTCTCATAGTTGAAATAACCTTAATATAGACGAAAATTAGTCGAATTGTTCATTTACTGGGTGGTGTTCATTCTCTGGCTTGTTGACTACATGAAATTCAAGAGCAGCTCGCTCGGTTATGGGAAATTGCAGAAAAAGTTTACTCTATTGAAGAAAATGCTTGTGAGCTCCATTTCATTTTAACTCATTGCTCCCATGAAGGAGCATATAGGGTGCATTTATAGTTTCCATTTCTCTCAAGGAACCTATAAAAAAATTGGGAGTCTCAAAATCACAAGCTGTCAAGATATTCTACAATCTTGAACGCAATTCTCATTGACAAGAGTTATACGTTTCATTCACGAATGAGTACAGAAATTTAGTGCATATGTCAAGAATAGAAGAACCCAAGACCCCAGTTGTTTTTTTATTTTCACCTCATCATGGAGTTCTGAAGAAAGAATCAATGAGTACGAAGCTCAGAGTGGTACTCGATGGTTCTTCTTGTTCATCTTCAGGGTGTCAATCAATGAACTTCTAATGGTTGGCCCAACTATTCAAAATGATTTGTTTCAAATCCTCATATTCGTTTCAGGAAATATAAATATGTTGTGTCCTCAGATATCTGCAAAATGTATCACCAAACTCTAACAGAACCACCCCAAAGATGTCTTCAGCAAATAGTTTGGCGATAAAATCCCACAGATTTCATTTCAGTTGGCGATCATAGACATTACAACTAATGGACTGGCCCTGAGAGAGGACTGCAGAGTGAGCGAGATAGGATACTTCGAGTATAACTTCTAAGCGAATTCCTTCCTCAATGTAGCAGATAAAGAGGGGTTAAGAAGGATAGAGTTATTCAAGTATAGAATTATCTTTCTGTGTATATCCTTTCTCTCTCTGATGAATTTCGCATCGTGTTATATGAACTGTCCTAAAGGCTAGTCCATTGGTTGTAATGTCTATGTTGGCGATAGAAAATAAAGAAAAATACCCCAATTCATCGAATGTTGTTCGAAATTATTTCTATATAGACCACCTGCTCTAAACGGGCTCCAGTTCCTCGAAAGAGTTGTCGAGCACATGCAAAGAAGTATCTTCTGTAGTGAAACAAGGTTGTTCGATCTTGAGAAAATGGATTTCGAATGAACCTCAAGTTCTTGAACATGTTGAAGATTTAACGACTGATTTAAATATTGTACAGATAGGTCCTAATGAGAATGTATTAATTAAATTGTAGAAATTCAGTCTAAGACCAATCATCACAATTGGCATCACATCAGTACTCATAATAATTCAGATGATATAAATGTTATCAAAAGGCACCTGACATAGTCAGTGGGCATACTTGAAGACTGGCGTTAAATCAAATCATCTTTCGAACAATCTGTTCAGGCCAGTCTCAAATTACCTACACAGTAGGTTTCGGCTGGCACCTGTCAGAAAACAACTACTCCCCTGGCTAATACCACGAAGGGCATTGAATTATATCCGACCGGTGCCAGTGCAGGTTTCTTCACAGAAGTAAATCCTGCATTTGCTTTCGTCGATACAAAAGAAGGAATTGATCCCCAATTATAGGGACGGACACACTTGCAGACCGGTTTCGGGCTATTTGGCCACTCGTCAGTGCAAGGCAGTGCCATCATCAACATAAAGTCGATGATTTCCCATAATTAAAAATCGAACTCCTTCAGGAGTATCAAGCCCCGGCCAAAGCTGATGCGAACAACGAAGTTATTACGCCATCTACCAATGGACGAGGTATTCCAAAAGAAAAACGAATTCGCCCATTCCTCCTGCGACGAAAATGTAAAAACACCTGACATAGTCAGTGGGCATACTTGAAGACTGGCGTTATATCAAATCATCTTTCGAACAATCTGTTCAGGCCAGTCTCAAATTACCTACACAGTAGGTAATTGTGGTCTCGGTAGTGTAGTGGTTAGCATATCTGCCTATCAAGCGGAAGGCCGGGGTTCGAATCCTCGCCGGGCCACCGTGCTGGGTAATCGCACGTTAAAAGGTAAGGCCTCGTTGATCCATTGCTCGCACAAGTTTCGACTTCTGAGGGTTGACGTTCGTCAGCTGGTTAACGGAAACGAACAATTTTAGAACAATTTTTTTTTTTTAGTAGGTTTCGGCTGGCACCTGTCAGAAAACAACTACTCCCCTGGCTAATACCACGAAGGGCATTGAATTATATCCGACCGGTGCCAGTGCAGGTTTCTTCACAGAAGTAAATCCTGCATTTGCTTTCGTCGATACAAATGAAGGAATTGATCCCCAATTATAGGGACGGACACACTTGCAGACCGGTTTCGGGCTATTTGGCCACTCGTCAGTGCAAGGCAGTGCCATCATCAACATAAAGTCGATGATTTCCCATAATTAAAAGTCAAACTCCTTCACGAGTATCAAGCCCCGGCCAAAGCTGATGCGATCAAAAGGTGTGAATTCAGCATCAAAAATGTCTTCCAAGCTCTGGTGGCGAGTGGCCTATTTCCAAACAATTGCAGAATCATTCAGATTCACCTGAGTTAAAATCATTCTCGTATTGTAACGTTAGCACAGAGAAGACTTGTGGTATAGATACAGCTAAGTTTTCAAGTATTTCAAAGCTTAGAGTGTGTGTAGCCGATTGTCTTCGTTTCGTTCACAATTTGAGATCAATAAACTCCTAATCAACAGGTAAATTGCTAAGTACAACAGAACTATTTCCATTCTAAGTATACTTTGTCTCGATATAAACCAATCATCAAAAATAGTAAAATTCAAAAAATTCAGTATTTACCTCCCTTCAAAGATGAAGAGTGTGTTATAAGAGTAGGTGGTCTATTGAGAAAATCTAAATTGGACTTTCAACAAAAATATTCAATTCTATTACCCCAAAAGGATAATTTCACCAAAAAAAATGCACATACGAACATTCCACGCTGGTCCAACGCATCTTTCAACAAATATTACAGGGAGATATTGGATTATTTCAGGGCGAGCCTCATCAAGAGAGACTGTTCATGAGTGCATGAATTTTTTTGCGCAAAACCTATAACTGCTTTTCCATTTAGAGGTGATCTACCCAGCGGATCCATTCACTCTTAAAGATAGGAAAGGACGGTGGCCACAAAAAATATAAGGCTTGGATATGCTCATTCATTAGGCCTTTCTACCAAAACAATTCATTCAGAAATATCCACAGCTATGACGAAAGATACATTTATTGCTACTTTGAAACGTTTCATTTCGCGACGAGGAGAACCAATGAGGTTGTACTCAGATAACTGCACAAATCTCACAGGTGCAAAAAATGAAATAGATGCTCTTACTGAATTCATTGTAGAATGTTCTGAACAGATAATGATGACTTGTGCGAATGAAGGTATTGATTGAAAATTCATTCCAGCGCATGCTCCTCACTTTGGCAAGTTCCGTTCCCAGTGACCTACTCTATCACTCCCGCTCACTTCCTTATCGGAAGAACTTTCACACTATAACCCGATCCTGACCTCAAGGACAAATTAGAAGGATGATTGGACCGATTCCAACGGTTACAGCAGCTTCAACAGCATATGATGGAGCAGATGGTCTAGAGAATACCTCACCCAGTTACAACAAGGCAAACCGTGGATCATAAATGATTTCCATATCGACAAGGGAACATTAGACACTATCAAGGATAACAATTTTCTGCCTCTCCATTGGCGCTTGGGAAGTCTAGTCGTTTTGTTTCCTGGAGAAGACGGCATATCAAGAGTGGTTGCAGTGAAAACTCCAGAAGTGATCTGCCGAGCTTTTTCAACATCATGTCTTCCCCCTATGCAGTGAACTCCAATTTCTCAGTTTTATCTGAAAGGTGTTATGACCTTCATTGTTCATTGAAATAAAAAATATTTTTTTCAATTCATGTCAGACTTGTTTTGGAAGGTAAAAATAAAGTATAAAAAAGCCTTTTCAACCAGTCTATTATCAATACCATACAAATAAACGTGCATAATAGCAATAAAATTTTCGAGGAGGCACATACATGTATATTGGAAAAAAAAACAATACTCGAGAATTTGTCCCTCATTATCATCAACTTGGTGTTACGAAAGGTCTCCGTAAAAAGAAAAAACCGACCTGCACCAAGATTTATCTACGAATTAGTCACAACAATAGTTTGGGGGTGGAAAAAATATGCATATATTGGGTCATTGTAACTGTTATGTCCTTACTTCGGACTAAATTGCTCATCAAAGGTAACTAATTAATTGAAACAACTGAATACAGAAGACTGTTATATTCGACACCCAGTTCAGAATGAATACATGAAACATTCAAATCCAATTTTCACATTACGACAGAGAGGAAAAAGTACCTAAAAACAACCCAAACGAATCAGTCTTTCTACACTGGCAAACTTAAACGTGGTATACACTGGTCAACAAATACGCTACAGTAACTATATTCGTAAAATACTTGAAATTGTAAAAATTTTCACTTTGAAATGAACCTATTAAAACAATTTTTTCAGTGAATTTTTGGGTTGATTGGAACCAATTATGTCAACTTTTATTTTCAAATAAACCTATTGGCCTAAGAGCGAATTGTTGAAATTCTGGCCTATAGAATGAAATGCCGCACCAAAAAATTACCCAAGTATCAAATTGAATTCTATAAGGTCTGGATAAACAGCTACAAGATATATCCTATGGGATACTTGAATTCTTATAATGGTCTACAAAACAATTAAATGATCCTTATACAACCAGAAAAGGGCCCATTTTTATAAAACAGTCTGGTAGTACTACAAGAGTTCTATTGAAAGTTTATACAAGTTTCATATGACTGTTTTATACAACTCTCATACTACCCTTTCATACTGATTTATACAGTTACTATAAAGTGATTTTATAGTGTCTCACGTAGTCACATCCATAAAATGGGATTGAAGCGGCAATTTAAGGGTCTTACAAAATGGTTGTATAATGCTATCTATTTTTTATCATGCACAATTGCAAGCACAATGAAAAAATTTTACATCGGTAGTAAAAATTTTAAAATTTCTATACATACATACAATTTTGATACGCCACAGTTTTACTGATTGTAGGTATATGTTTGGCAGAAAAAAAAGCGCTTCAATTTCATTTTAGTTTCAAGTAGATACCTACTTGAAAGAATAACAAAATAAAAAATCCTAAAATTATCTTTTTTAATGATTTTAATAGGTTTTTACTTCATATGAGGATAATTATTTCACAAAATAATTCTCTGAATAATAATAAAGTCACATTTTTCAATTTAGTGTCATGTTTCCAATTCAATTACTCATAATGGTGGCGATAGCCGCTACAGGAATTCCTTATTTAAAAATGGTGATTTATAACACAACAATTTTATCCCAAAGGAATGCCTTGAACAATGTTTCATCGTAAAATGAAACAGTACACGATAGAACTGTTTTATAACGAAGAATATTAATATAATACAACTATTTTTGATAAGTAATAATTATATTGAGATTCTCGAAGAACTTTGCCAGATCTTATAATAAGGTAATAAGAATTCAAACTTTCAAACCAGCTGACGATTATTAATTATTTATCAATGAACTCGAAATTCGCCATAGCCGAGAATAGTAATATCGACTATAGCTGTGGTTAGATTGGGGGCTTACATAATGGTTATTTATGATACAAGTGTTAAAAGTGACACCCATCAAAATAAAATATTTCAATGCAAAAATAAGGTTACATTCCCTTCAGTCGTATAACGCAGACTTTGGAACGAATTTATTCTGTCATTTACTGTTTTATCCTATAAGGCTTTTATAAAGAAGAGAGGTATATTGTAGTTAAAGTTCACGTATGAAAGTGTTTTATAATCCAACGCAACTGAATGCTTCATAAAATATTTATTATACAACATTATACAGATTCAATAAGACAAGCTTGAGTAACTATTTTATAATGTTGTAGCTATGAGTTACGTGGTATTTTATAAAACCCTTATACAACAGGTATACAAGTCTTATAAAATTATATCCTTGATATTGTAATATTGTAAAGTGATTTTTTCTTTTTCCATTAATATTATTATTTCTTTGAGAATAATCTAGTTCACGAATTGTTTTGCTATCCATGCATCTACATGCACTTATTCGAACAATAATTCAAGTATTATTTTGCTGACAACGTGTTATGAAGATCCTTGTCGTTGTCACCTCATATAACTTGGCTAATTTCTATTGGTTAGAGAACTGGAATGTGTGACGATGAAACACGATTTCTTTATCGTTTGAAGGCAGATTTCACATAGTTACAGTGATAGCAACATGTACCTCGAGTGAATCTTTCACCTATTTTGGCGACCTGTTGTGTTTTTCTGGTGGTTTAATAGATATTTTCTATTGATACGTTTTTCATTCCGATCATCCCCAACAGTATAATGCGTTTTAGCATATATTGTAAGGGTCAGTATAAAATCATTCAATACAACAATTTTCTTCAAAAAACAAAATTATTTCAACAAAATGCTCAATAAAAACAAATAGTCCTCAAAAACAACGCTATTCGACTGTTAAGTATACAATTATTAGAATTCCATTTTAATAGTTGGGTAGTACTTAAGACAACAATGACAAAATAATACATGTGTGTCTGAGCAAAACTTCTACAAAAGTTTCATCTAAGGATTCCGGGACGATTCTATTTTGCAAGTCTGCAGGTCAACAAGCTGTTCCCAGTGTAACTTTCGAATTTGAAGGCTCGTGAATTGCTCTCCGGCAATTTTTTTTTTGCAGTTTAGGGTGTATAGAGATGCAATATGACCGTATGTACGCATTTAAAAAAAACATTGCAGGTCGGCAGAAGTTCTTGTAGGTTGGGGTGTATACAGGTGAAACTTGACCGTATAATTGCATTTTTGGTGAATGAAATTCATTTTTATGTTCTTCTCTCACTTTCTTCTGAACTTCTAGAATTTCCCGGAGTCCTTCGTCTCGTTCTTTCATTTCGTTTTCGAGAATTTTCTGGAGTCCATCTTCTCGTTCTTTCTTTTCTTCCTGTCGTCGCTTCTTCTCCAGTTCTTTTTCCTCCTACCGTCGCTTCTCATCTTCCTGTCGTCGTCTTTCCAAATCCGTTATTTGGTTTTGAATAAATTTCAACATGTCGTCTATCGTATCGTGCGATGTACTTTAAACTTGTGTACGCCTATGGAGAATCTTCCGGACTTATGTCGATGATGTGTATCGAATTTTCTACGCGAGTCGGGAATTCCTGGAAGGTTACATACCTTCTTCGACCTCTCATATTATTTTGCGTTTAACGAGCGACAGGGCCGGCGCTAGGAGATTTCGTAACAATATGCCTAAATAATAGTAGCAAAAAACAATTTAGTTCTGGCTCAATACAATTTAGCATTTAGTTTTCGAGTAAAATCGAATATATAAGAACTTGTTCAAATGAATGCTTTCGTAGTTCTGTCGGAAAAATGTCATTTTGAAAAAAATAACGATTCACTATTGGTGACAAGTCTTCATGTTATTTTCGATTTGAATCAGATCAAATAACAATAATAACCAATGCCCATTTTCAAGTTTATAAGTAAGTAATTAAAATTCCCATACGTCTTTAACAACATTTAGTTCAATTATTAGCAATTCACTGAGATACCTATTGACCAAGTATTTGTCGACGTCTCAGAGAATGTAGATCAATTTCTAGCAGAACAGATGAGTGAGAACGCTTTGATGTAAAATCATTCAACTGGAAACCTAGGGTATGATCGATCATGTATCATCATAATCATAACAGATGGATTTGCAATTTCGAAACAGTCAACCGAATTCATATTTCACAAAGAAACTTTATGGACGGGCAACTATATCCCTGTTTTGGGTTATGGGATATGATTTGGAAATTTCCGCCTTTTTCATTAAGTACCTAATGTGTGATTATACATAATAAAAGATGTCCCAAAATTATCTGGATGATACGGATTGATAGATATCCAGCATTCTTGAAGTGTAGAAAATGGAAGGTCTCTTTTTTATTTTTTCCAGAAAGCAGCTATAGTTTTTTTTTGCTTCTTTTTATGTGAGGTTTGACTTCTGTGAGAGTTGATCTTCTTAAGGGAACCAGAGCATATGGTAAACGAGAGAAACATATTGACCAGCAATATAACCACATGTCCTTTCTACAAGAAATCTGATCTCTCTTGGTATCTGGAGTCACAATAGGTACCCCAGTACCAAATAAGTTATCTATTTTGATGATCAATTTGAGCATCTGCATTGAATATCCTTTTTAGGACGCTGTCCCGTCTACCACACGATTGATCACAACCTAACAACCAATTGGGCGCCTGCAATTCTTTAGTTTTTTTTACGTAGATTGTGAACGCAGAATCCAATATAGTTTTTGAGATACCTAATATTGGCGCTTTTTTTAATAAACTTATCTTATTTTTTTTAATCATATACATTTTCCTATATTAGTATTTTATTATTTACTCTTACTACGGCAATTAGAAGAACAAAAATTTAAGTAAGGTCAACTTTATTACATATAGACATAAAAAAGCAGTGATATACATCAAAAACATTCATCACTTATCACTTAAGAATTTTCTTTTATACGACTTTCGAGTATGCCGGTCACCAGAATGATCTCTCTGAAGACTCCAACAGTAGTCAAAAACACAAAAAACATGGATATTTTGTATACCCACTTTGCTGTGCTAGGAGAAAGTTTACCATTTTTGAATCGACACACATATCACCCACTGATGTTCTTCATACTTAATTTTTTATAGAAAGGTCAGTTTTTACAAACATTCAGAATCAGTTTATAATTCACCGGCAACAAAAAATAGTATATTATGCAACGATCGTGTAATGATGGTTATTAATACATGATCATAAACCGGGATACGAAACGAGCCGAAGGTGAGTTTCGTATGGTTTATGCGAGTGTATTAATAACCATTACATGAGAGTTGCATACGCTATTTTATCTACACCCAATAAATAATGAAGAACTAAAAATATTATATTATTAGGTATTTATATTGAACACAAAAATAGTAGGTAATCAATCGTATTCCTTTGAAAAATTCTACACAACTATTATTAATGTTATGACCACGGAAAATACAACAATGAGAAATAAAAAGAAAAAAAATGAAAAAAAAATATCTGCCGAGATCATGATTTGAACCCGGACGTTCCTGGCCATTGACCATTAGGCCATGAGAGTTCACTCCATTTGGTCGAAAATAAAACATGTGTTGCATTTGTCAAATAAAAAATATAATCCTTTCGATTGTATTTTTTTCTTGTCTAAGACATCTGTGGAGGAGTCGCTGGTAATTCTTCTATATCACTGTTATAGGACATTTTCATCCGATTATCAAAAATTTACTAAATTCTTCAAAAATTCAATACCTAGTGATTTTGACTTGGCATACGTCAAAATGCAAAGCTTGCACATCATGCTTGATTGAAAAATAATGGGTTTCTATTGGTTGAAAATCTGTATCATAATGGAAATCTGTATCGTAATGGATTTCATTATAAAACGGGTTGTGGGCATATAAGTGTATTATTAAAGTACGGGTGTACTAATTTCGTCAGTTCTGAAATATTTTTGGTCGTATTAAGAATCAATTTCACCTATTCTAAAATTTTCCGACTTCAGAGAATTCCTTATGGATCTGGCAACAACGCTGATCGATTGTTTTTTCTCCTTACCACTTGATGAATTTAAAATTATTATCATAGCAGTTGGTTGTCGACAGTAGCGGAAGAAGTGTATTCGAATTACTAAGGTAAGTGAACTACAGTTGCTACTGTTTGAGCTATTTTCTAGTGAGTAGGAACGACATTTGTATGATTTTGATAAAAATTTGTGGGTAACGAAATTTGGGACACGAAAAATGTAGAATGTCCTTATTTTCGTCATTACTGACGAAATTAAGGCCAAGAGTATGTTCTCTTCATTCGGTATTTGAATAAAATCGAGATGCGTTCACAGGGTGAAAATTCGAATTTTCAATAAAAAATTAACTAAATTTTCATGCGCCCTAATTTCGTTACATTATTATCGAATTATTCTCAGTGTTGAAAACAGTTAAATAATTCTGACGAAATTCAGGGCAGAAACGTGAAAGCCAAGTTTCTTAAATAATATTTTAGAACCCATGATTTCGTCAACCCCTTATCGAATTGATAGATAGAATTAGAAGAAATATCAGAAACAATTTATGCAAACACTTTAGAGAAGGATGAAGAATCAGACAGAATTTCAAATGTTATACATACAAATGTAGATGAGATCAACAACATGGTAAAAATAACAGAAACGATCTGTACAGGAACTTTGGAGAAGAATATAGAATCGGGCACGATCACCTATAACACTGAAAATCCAGAGCAATTTGAAGGGTCGACAAATGAAACTATTTTGAAAAATATGAATGCAATTGAAATGTCGGATATACCAGTACTCACAATGGTTTCGGAAAATATTAATAATGTAGACCCAGAAGTGCCATACATCAAATATTCCAATACCTGACGAAAAATCCGAAAATGGATAAAAAATAATCCAATGTCGCTACTCCTTTCAAAAAATATTTATTCTGGGAATCTAAAGAAACAGAAACTAATCCACGTAAACGGAAAACAAAAGAAAAAATTCCGGCTGTTGTTTCTTCCCTAGACTGGGAGACCTACCAACAAAGAAAGGAAGAAAAAAATTGAGAGAACTGCGCGAAAAAGAAGAAAGAAAACAAAAAAGGTTGGAGAAAAAGAGGAAAAAACAGAATGTCGATAAGAAAAAAAATGGTATCAAGAAGAAAAGCGATGAGGAAAAAAAAATTAAAAGTAACACAAAGCAAAAGAATGTTTCAGAATCTGAAGACTCCAGAAAAGAAAACGATAGTGTGTTCCATAGTAGATCGATGCAGAGAATTGAGAGTTCCAACTTAAGTGAGGGCGATTATATTGTGGTACAGTATGAGAATGTTTTTTATTCTGGAATGGTGATTGAAGTAGATCGCCTGAAGAAAGAATTCACGGTAAAATGCATGACGAAAGCGGGAACACTTTGGAAGTGGCCGACGAAGGATGATGTTTTAACCTACTCAGAAAAAGACCTAATATGTGCAATAAAAAAACCAAAGATGGTAACTCCTAGAGGACTTTACGATATACCAGATTTCCCCAAAGAATCCAGTTTATAGTTGTTATTTACTTAAATAATGAAATGTTTTATTTTTCATAGTGTTTAGAGATGTTATTTTTTGTTTATCGTATCTAAAAATAAAAAACCAGACATTTGTTTTATTATCTATATCACTATTTTAACCAAACTAAGGAATATGACGAAAATGAGGACAAATATATGACGATAATATGGTAAGGAACTGACGAAATTAGAGATAGTTGGTATTTTCAATATATTTATTCAATTGTGATGAATTAACGAATATTCTTGATATACATGAAAAATTCATCAATATTTGAGATAATTGATTGATACACTGTGGTAGATTTCAACTGAATACATTCAAGTATTTATTTCCTGCACCATAACGAAAATGAAAAACGGGTAGCCCTATGGCTTCTGCTGACGAAAATAGGGACACTTACCTTAATATTATTTTGTTGGGTTGTTAATTAATTTATGGTGGAACGAACGTAGAAATTAGCGGACAAACTGTAAGGCAGTCCTTTTTTCTCCGAATCACACATTCTATATTAAAATGCAAATTTTTAGAGCATAATATGAAACTTGAAAAAAGTAAGTTTGCTTGAACGTAGTTGGCAATGTTCCTTGCTGAGTCGTATTGGTTCGGACTTCCATCTGTATTATGAACTCTGTTGAAACCCGTTGTGAAGAGAGAACTTATGAGAAATTCAAATCAAGGCAATCAAATCCAAAAAAAGGATGGAATGGATTTTTTGGTCAAAGAATGAA
Source organism: Zygogramma bicolorata (assembly GCA_032362365.1). Classification (NCBI taxonomy): domain Eukaryota; kingdom Metazoa; phylum Arthropoda; class Insecta; order Coleoptera; family Chrysomelidae; genus Zygogramma; species Zygogramma bicolorata. The sequence continues at coordinate 78,674 of JAVJAQ010002541.1, forward strand.
ATTCAAATGTATGATTGATCAAAGAAATTGTGAAAAAAAATGAGATATTGAATATGAAATAGCGAAGTCAAATAGTGAACGAATGATGAAAACAAGTTTAAAGTTGAGTTTTTCGATTGCTGACAACTGACAACATTTCGAGGTATGGTCGGTTATAAAGAGCCAAATTTCCCATGGTTGGGGAAAAGGGGTGCCAACAATGAGGCTACTGATAGGGCACGCTGATTGGTTTCAGCGGGTATTTACCAGCCTGAAAATGTCCCGCCGGGAATTTATCGCTCTAATTGATCGAAAATGTCCCGCTTCGTATAGGATTTTTAACATACGATGGAAATATTCGTTTGAAGATTCCTTTAGAGAAGTCGAACTTGACAGATCTAAAGTACCACGTGACAACAAAATTGGGTCTCATTTTCATTCATTTTTCAAAAGTCCCATCTGCCGTCGAAATTCAATTCTTTGTATCATTAGAGACAAATCTCATACGGGACTTCAATCCTGACATCGTAGAAGGAGCTCATCGGCGATCGAATAATAAAGGGCAAATTTTTATTTTCATGGAGATGCTATTTTCCACTTTAATATTCGTCACTCGATCCGACAGAGCGACTCTGTTAATCACTCATCGCGACGGAAAATCACATTTTCCCATTTCGAGCTTTTTCACGGGTCGCATACGAAATCGATCTGCCCTTCTGCCGGATTCGACGAAAGCCCTGTAATAGTCCGGACTCCGGAGTAGGGCGAGAGCTAGAGCAAGCTTCGAGCTCTACGCAAACACGTTAGTCCGCTGTTTGCTTTAATCAGTGTCAGGAGTGCGTTGAATAAACAATTGACGGAACAATGATAATAACCGCGAGAAAAACGATCATTAGTCGTACTGCGTCGCGTTTTGATGCAGTTACATCTGGTTGTCTATAGTAGGACGTGAATTATAACCTATAAAGAATTTCGCTCGAAATTATAGGTAGGTATTGAAAATAATTATTACCTGAAGGAAAACTCTTTGGAGCTTGTGAGCTGATAAATAGAACAAATAAAAACAGAACAATGGCTGACTTGCACCTGGATTTGAATCAATCTCTGGACATGAGGATAGCACAGTTCAAAAATGATCCTGATAAAATGAAGGACGTGAACGATTTTCTGAACGAATTGCTGGAAAAAGCGAAGAAAGAGGCGGAGAAGAGAAGCTGTAAACAAAAAGGGAAACTGGTAAGTCTAGTTCTAAGAATGAATGTTTGAATTAAAAAACAGGTTTATTGTTGAAGAAACTAACTGAACTTTTTTTTCAGGATGTATTGGGGATTCAGAGTAAGTTGTTTTCATTTCATATATTCGTTTAGAATATGACTTAAATGAATTGAATATTCATAGACGTTGCCTTCGGAATCAGGTGACTCTAACTACGGATAAATCGAAGAAATGGCCTAAGTTTACTTGAATATCTGAGGCAAGAAAGTACCTACTGAGCTGACAACTGAATTTCTTGAAAGACGTGTCTAATGGCACAATGGGGGGCTAAGTTCAGTATTGACAATTCAAATGGTGGGTTTCTGAAGGGAAAGCCGTATTCAACATTTTTTTTTCGACATTACACCCAAATGATCGACTTTGACGATTATGATATTGATTTTGGATTGAAATAGAACAAAATATAATACATACATATATACAAAACAAACTTCACAATTCATAGTGCAATTCAGAAAATACATGAACTTGTGAAGTGAAAAATTAATGGGACCTAAATTTGATATATCCTGAGGAATTGGAATTTATAGAGTTTTAAGAGATCCTAAATTTTGTTCTGGGACATGTTGAGGCTAGTAACAAGCAAAAAAATTAGGGAAAGTTCAAATCCTTTCGAATTCTCCTGAATAGTTAGATATCTCATCTGAGGGACTTACTAGAAGACGTTTACATGACTCCTTGATACTGATTTGCTACTTAAGTCAACTTCCACATTATGAATATGCAACAATATGATTTACCATCATTAAACCGGGTGATTAGGAAAAAACTTCAAGGAAAGAGGATCAGCATTATGGAAATTGTTGAGTACTTTGAATAGTTTGAATACCGTAACAAAATATAGCACATGTGACATAGGATTACAAATATTGTCATATTTTCAACCTCCCCTCGAAACATTGGTGAATTTCCATCACAGAAGTTTCCCTTTTCAGAAATACCGTCTGATTTGTTTCTATTTCCCAAATAATTATTGCTCCTATATAATTACCATTCTATAAGTCATTTGTTCCCTATTGTTGATTATCCATAATACAAAGGTAGGCCTAGAATATATACATATACATTTTCCGTTATTTCAAAAAACAAATAATTTGGTGAAGTCGCAGCGAAAAGTAGTTCACTCAGGCACACCTTCACTTTATGTTCCACTTTTACTCTAAGAAAGTTGACACATTGCTGATCAATAGAGGCGTTCATACACGACACTTTTACTTATAATTTTGTGTATGAACGCCTTCCATTGATTGGCACTAAAAGAAAAAGATAAATAACAAGTAAAAGATAAGTAAACGTTCGGTCCATGAACCAAAACTATGTTTCCATTAAACTGATTGTGATGGTTTTCAAACTAAATGTTGCAAATGAGAAGAAAGAAAAATCTAATTTATGAGCCAATTAATCCAAGACGTGATAGCATACATGCTAAAACCTAGGGACACGTATTAATCACCATCTATTTATTTCATCAATTACCGAATGGAAATTATTCTATGACTCATTTTTGTTACATAATCTGATTTTTTCGCGTGAGTGCTCACTTCAACACCCCTTTGATATCAGCAAGTCAATAAGAAACCTCCAGAATAAACCACCAGAATTTCATACAAGAAAAGCCGGTTAACACCCGGTTTAATTTTCAAATATTGGTTATTTTTATATAGCGTATTTTTATCGATATTATATGATATGATATGAAGAGATTCTCAACACCAACTATGGTGTTGAATTCGCGTTTACATTTCGAAAATGTTGCCGTATTAACTTGACGAGATTGTGTTCAGAGATTGTGCTGTCCACGTCGCGTCGGTTTGAATTCAATTGGTTGAAGGGAAATTTGGAAGCGAATTCCCATCGATCAGTTGCATTCTCCAGTTTATTCAACCCTGCATGCAGATATTTATCGATCAATATCATGGTAGCAAGGCATAGTTGCCTTTACCATGATTGGTTGATGAGCAAAATTATCCAAAGACGGACAATGGCATGTTCCCTCACAAATATTTTCAGCAGAAATTGCGGTAAATCTTTATCAATCTCAGGCAGAAAGTCGAGAGCTGTCCCATTTGGAGCCATTATCAAGACTTCTTCGCGACTTGATGCCAAGTCGAAGTCTTCTTAACTCCAACTATCGAACACACACACACATATATATATATATATATATATATATATATATATATATATATATATATATATATATATAGAAGGGTAGTCTCTTGACTGGACTAGTTGAAAAAACCGTCTAAATTTGGAAAATCCTCATGCAATGACAATTGAACTTGGGGTTGCAGTCATAAATTGAGTTTGGCCTGATATAGTGAAACTCTTTATTAAATTGTCGAGCTTTCGAAAAACTTTAATTTCTTTTTCAAGACATCTGAAAAACAGTGTTTATTGTTACATATAACACACAAACATGTTCAAAATGAACTTACTAATGTGAGATTAGGTATAAAACAGCAGATGAAAAATCCTTGTCCATCAAATGTTTTTTCTGTTTGTGATGGACAAGGATTTTTCATCTGCTGTTTTATACCTAATCTCACATTAGTAAGTTCATTTTTAACATGTTTGTATGTTATATGTAACAATAAACACTGTTTTTCAGATGTCTTGAAAAAGAAAATAAAGTTTTTCGAAAGCTCGACAATTTAATAAAGAGTTTCACTATATCAGGCCAAACTCAATTTATGACTGCAACCCCAAGGTCAATTTTCATTGCATGAGGATTTTCCAAATTCAGACGGTTTATATATATATATATATATATATATATATATATATAGAACGCATTATAAGAACATCCGTAAACTGAATTGTAGAAAGTGGCAACGATTTTATTCAAATGAGGTGGAAGAAAGGGTGAGGTTCTCAATGTCTTTTTCCAAGGAAAAAATGAGTATCGACATTATTCTCTTCATACTTCGCTTTTAAAGGATTTCAAAAAAGGTTTCATGAATTTTCCCCGAAAAATGCATTGGGTTTTGGTTATTGTACGTAGAAACTTTTCATTTTGGCGTTTTAAAATACCAATCATCTTTCAACAAGCAATAATCCCGTTTCAATTGGGTCTGAATACCTCGAAAGTACACGATTTTTTTATTTTTGATAAGCTATAATTTTTATGATTCGAGTTGGCTCTGAGTATCTTCTCTTTCAAAGGGAGCCTGTCAAAAATGTTTCACAAAAAATATCACGTCTCCTACGTGTCAATTAGTAAAAATGTGTCCATGGTTCAGTTCGAGACGAGTTATCTTGATATAGCGATTCCTGCAAATATAGAGAAAAAACCGATTGGAAAACTATTAGGTTGAGAGCAACAATATAAATTCATTATATACCTACCTCGGATCGTCAACTATAATTATTGTTAGCTAATGAATTGAGTACAACGCATTTCAAGGCTGGTCAGCTGATTAAAACAGTAATAAAAACGAACTTTTTTTCTTCACAAATGTTTTTACGAACCAAATATGAATTATCTGCATGAATGGTGACAGCTTTTCTCCTTTTGTTCCCGAGTAGAATATCTCTGAATAATTATTGCAAAGCCATGATCCTGATCTAGTCCTCCTTCAATATTCTTACGAAAACGCGTAGACGTTTGCCAGATATCATCCAATGTACGGCGTGGTATTGGACAGGAAAAGTATCAGATATCTGCTATGGTATTTCGACTAGATTTGCCGATCTCTCGGGTAATCAGTACGTGTTCAATATGAATCCGTATTCACTTCAAATAATTGAAAGTTACAACGAAAACACGGTAATCAGTTATGTATATACTTACTCATTTTTTTTCACTTTCTAATATATTTTCACCTCAGTCAACTGAAATGAAACGATAAATCGAAAGTTTTTTCACGTGAGAAAAATACTGAAATGAATAAAATCAATTTGAGGTTTCATCATTTCATGTTCAGTAGAAGCCAATAAAATTTCCTTTACAGTAGATAATATGGTTGAAAAATACTTGCCGAAGTATTATTTTTTCCACATCGCGCAACAAGCTTTTTTTCCCTTTTTTGGCACGTTATGTCACCAGAAGACGTTTGCAGCTATACTGAATCTACATTTTGCAATTATTTTCAACTTGAAACTGAATCATTATTTGCCAGCACTTTCAATAATTTTTTTTTTAATTTATTACAATTCAATTTTGATTTTCCCATTTCATTTTCAATTTTACTTTCAGTATTTTCATTTCTTTCATTCCTGTTCATTTTGATTTTATATCTTAATTTCCTTATAATTCTCAATTAACTATTATAATTTGTTCCTGATTTAATGGAGATTATTCAGCTTTCACTCGAGAGATCGGATTGGCCGAAACTTGATGGAAATCTATGATAACGTAAACAACACCTTATTGTTTATGTTGAATTTCTCTTTTAATTTCAAAACTGCTACACGTGTTTCACTATTCTTCAGTCGTTCTATGGTGCCACAAAACATGGTGATTTTTATAAGTTATTTTCATTGTTCATTTTTTCATATTATATTTCCAATTTTTAATGACCTTTTTTATTCATTTTTTAAGATTCTCATCTAAATTATGTTTGAGATTCTTATTTTTTTATTTGAAAATATTTATCATTTTTCTCTACTCTTAATGTTTCTTTGGTGACGTGTGTGGTAAAACACTTTATCTACACCCGTACTCTAATAATACACTTATATGCCCACAACCCGTTTTATAATGGAATCCATTACGATACAGATTTTCATTACGATACAGATTTTCAACCAATAGAAACCCATTACTTTTCAATCAAGCATGAAATGCATGCTCTGCATTTGACATTTGTCATTCAAAATCGGTATAGGTATTGCACTTTTGAAGAATATAGCCAAACTTCGATAATCATAACAAAATGTCTGATACCAGCGATATGGGAGAATCACCTTCGACACCTTCAACGACAGAAATACAGTTAGAATGATTAAATTTTACATTTGACAAATGCATGATTTATCACTTATTTTTTCATCAAATTTTGTGGGCTCTCCGTAGCCGAGCCGTCTGTGGCGCTGACATTGATTATTCTAGCTGGAGGAGACATTGGTTCGATTCCGGTCTCGAGTAATATTTTTTTTCTTTGATTTTTGATCTTCTTTTCATATCTCATCGTTTTATTTCTCGAAGTAATACTATTAATTACAATTCTGTGGAATTTTTCAAAGAAATTCGTTAAATTAATATTATTGTGTGCAATACAAATATAAATATAATATTTGTAGTTCTTCACTATTTATCGGGTGTAGATGAAATAGCGTATGCAACTCTCATGTAATGGTTATCAATACACTCGCATAAACCATACGAAACTCACCTTCGGCTCGTTTCGTATCCCGGTTTATGCTCATATATTAATAACCATCATTACACGATCGTTGCATAATATACTATTATCTACACCCGTACTCTAATAATACACTTATATGCCCACAACCCGTTTTATAATGAAAGCAGTCACGGACCACTTTCACAATATAAATTATTCCACGGACCCCTATCAAAGAATATCTTAATCTCAAGTAAAGAAAACAAGCCAAATTGAATTGAAAAATCACTTTTATTAGTTGGTAGTAATAATGGCACTATTTTTTTTTCTAAAGCTAATGACAGGCTGTTACTGTTCGGCTTCGATAAAAACGTTGAATTGTGGGGTTGTCTACGACAAATCAAGGCGCATGTCATCGGCGAGGTTTAAGCGATTTCGATTTTTTATTTTTATCGACACTAAAACCGAGAACCCGGCTTCACAAAGATATTTAGTAGCAAATGGTATGAGAACGGACATAGCTCGCTTAACAAGAAGAGGGTAAGCTTCACTCATAGAACACCAAAACTCGCCAAGACCTTTTGCATGAAATTCAGCCTTCAAAACTGCTTTAGATCTCATGTCAGTTGAGTCATCTTTGATGAGATCTTATTCGCTGATGCTGTCAATCTCTATTAAAAATAAAAATTGACTTCGCACCCATGTTCCTTTGAGTTGTTCGGAGCTGAAATAACCTTCAAAAGACGTCTGTAATATCTCCAGATGTTTAGACATTTCGTTTTGAATTTTTGATGTAATTTTCGTCATGTTCCCGTTACCTTGTATCACTAACTCTTGTAGCATCGCAAAATTTGCGAAGTTATCGTATTCTGTCCTCTTTTTCCAAAGACAGGTTAATTTCGTTCAAATGAGAAAAAATTTCTGCTAAGTACGCTAGCCCTTGTGAAAAATCTTCGCTCTTGAGATATTCATAAAGTGTATTTGTTTTATCTTAAAAAAAAGTAACACTTCTGTTCGCAACTCGAACAAGGGCTTCAAGACTTGTCCCCTTGACAGCCCACGAACTTCTGTGTAGTAAAGCAGTACTTCATGTTCTGATTCCATTGAAAAGTCTTTTGAACAGGCGGTGTTTTAAGTTTTAAGGCTCTTGCTCTGATGGAGTTGATTATTCTCACACATATCGACATAACTTCCTTCGAATAAGTGGGCAAAGTTCGTGAAGCTAAGGCGTGTCGATGTAAAAAACAATGAGTGATTATGACATGAGGGATCCCTTTTTTGATCAAAGCTGCAAAACCAGATGTGTTACCAAGCATTGCCGGGGCATATGCTACCTAGTTTAGTTCTTCAATCGGTATGATGTTCGTTGAAAAATCTTCAAACTATTTCTAAGACGTCGGAAGCCTCAGTAGTCGCAAAAAAGAAACTCTTCTTTGATACTACGTGTGTCATGATGGACGTAACGAACAAACACCAAGAGTTGGCTGCATTGGGAAACATCGGTGCTTTCATCCAATTGCACACTGAATGGAAATGGTGAAGCATTCAGTTCTTGCGTCAAAACATTTGACGACATTGCAATAATTCTAGGATAGATAGATAGTCGGTGACCGATCCCAGTTGGCAAGCGATAGTAAATGAACAATCAGAAACAAACATGAAACAACTGCGCTGCTAAGAAACCCTGCCCAGTTCAATCTTTGTTCAATTAACTCATGTTTTCTGACTGTTTTTTAACTGACCTACTGCGGCTCGTTTCGTATTCAGGTTTATGCTCATGTATTGATAACCATCATCACACGATCGTTGCATAATATAGTATTACCGCACTAGTCCGGGATGTGCAATTCCCCCACGAATAATTATTGAAAAAAGTGCACTTCACCAAACACTCGAAGGAGGAAGTATATCCTCAATATTCAATTCACAATCCTCGACTGATTCGTTCGAAAATAACCCTTTTTAGTTAGCTGAACACGGTCTTGTTTTAATTTTCGGAACGATAATACCCTGTGCATCACCAGTTCTAAATACTCTCTTCCTTATCAGTGATAGAAAATGCCACTTGATATTGAATTTTTTTTCCAGATGGAACCAAGAAAATTGGAGCATGGTCCAACAGGGCTCGCACATCCGCCAGGACGTTTGCTTCAAGGATTTTTACTACTTTGTGCAACTGCACTAACTCGGTTAAGACTACTTTGACCACCCGTAATAATAACTGAAAACAATCAATGTGATATATAGTAGGGTGATAATGGGACTGACAGCATAGGGAACATCACATATCACATTATCTATAAATGTATAATTTCATTCTCTCTTACGGTAATAATCTTCAAGCTGAATGTATAATCCATAATCCGCTTATGTTTCTGAATGCTGTTGTTGAAAAAATATCGGATGTACCTTATTTATAATCATGTCAAGAAATTTATGTAGCTACTTTTGGAAAAAAGTGAAAGGTGAAATTTTCTCGTGGAGAATTATCACGCGTGATCATTATTTTCATTTGGTTTGGAGATGATTCCATTTTTCTTCTCTTTTATGGCAAATCTTGACGATTTCATCGATAACGATAAAGCATTGAAACATTTTATTCAATCCAAGTCGAGTACCTTCTATAATGAATTTGATTACAGGAATGAGAAAACAGTACATAAAGTTTCTGTGAAAAAGGATAAAAAGTCAAGAACTTTCCCTACAATTGTGGCGTAATGGTAGTTGGGCGTGCGGAAAAGTCACCTTACGCACGTGTTAGGTTCACTATTTTTTCTACTGGCGCGGCGTGTGGAAAAAATCCAATAAAAAACATTTTTTATCAGATATATACTAACGAACGTTCTGCAAATTAATTGCAGAGGCTAATATGTTTTCCACTGAAGTCAGATCTCGGTTTTCCACTGCTTTGTCATCAAATTGACTAAAAGAGGTCATATAATTGGTTTTGACAAGGTAGTGCTTTGACTGGCAGATTAATTTTTTTTGCTGCTACGGTAATTCAAAGTGACAAATGAAAAATGTCAGATGTTTTTTATTTTGACATTCATTTGATGAGGCTTATACCAGGGCCAATAAAAAAATATCGGAACATACTTTTGTGTTATTGAAAATGATAGCACTATTCTAACAAATTTCTTTATTTTTCTGTCATTCTGTAAACTACGACTATACAAATATATATTCTGAATATTTAAATGTCACTAGTACATAACAGTGACTCTTTCAACGCTAAAATAAGCGTGCGCTAGGAGAAATAGATTTTTTCAGGTGTGTTTTCGACCTGAAGAAAGATTTTAGGGATGAAATTGTGAATGAAATGAAACTTGTTCAGTCATTCATCTGATTGGTGTGAAAAAAAAAATAGTTCGAGGGAGTGATGACACATGAGGAATTTATGTAATAGAATACAAACAAATTCCATAAGATATTTTATCGCCTACTAGAATGCGTTTCAACAAGTGAATTACTTTTGATATCTCTTAGTTGTGTTCAAAGATACTGTTCAAAGTCCAGCTCATCCTATCCATCCTGGTGAAGAAAGAAAAATATCAATGTAAAGTTCATTGAAACAAAGGTTTTTCATCTTAGAAGTTTTTTGCCACAGGTTACAATATAGTTGCTCGAATAGACAATGGAAGTCCAAAACAATACCACTCAGCTGAAACTCAAACAAATGTTATATGAATAATTCTGTGTAAAATTTTATTTATGGGAAGTATTTTTGCTTTTATTAATTCCTATGCAACAATGACTTTATATCGGTCTGTAATGGTGTAATCCCAAGGCATATTCTGTAAAATAGATATGTAAAAATCTTTCTAAGGCAGTAAAATTTATATTTCATCGAGGAAAATTCCTCAGCAAATTTTCGAGCCATTAATTATCATCAGTAAGTGACTTCAAAACACAAAACTGTCTCGAATGCCTAAAACGGACGCATATTATTGATTTCGACTTATATAATTACAGTATTCTGATACTAGTCGGCGATAAAATATATTATACTATTTTTGAGTTTTTCTGGAACACCAATGAAATTTCTGGAATAACAATTGCCGTGGTCACATACTTCATGTAGGTACCTCTGAGACAAATCTTCCACAACATCGTTATTTTGAACTCAGACCAATAATCTTTTGGTTCATTCAGAAACGAAATATTTATCGATAAGATAACCTCTTTTTGTATCCCTAGTCCAGCCATACTAAACCTTTTTCATATATGGGTCCACAAACACGTTTCAGTCTTGATGCTCGGGCTACAAAAAATATTCAGGTGTTAACAAAAACCAATTCAAAATTGGCCATGTATTTATTGAAAAAAAGAAAAGGTGGTCGCAATAAAGCCAGCTGAACAATACATGATCTTGTAACCCTTATAATATAAGGTTATCGTGAAGCCATCTCGCTCGCGCGATCCGTGACCATGCACTGTATATATGAGATCGTCGTACGATCGGATTTCGGATCCGTCTGAATCCAGCCTTATGCTCTTTGGCGGGCGCCAAATTCAAAAACTTTGACTGTAACTCGATGTGGGCCAATCACAAGGGCCCGGCGGGCCGCTGGTTTAGTATGGCTGCTCAAGTCTGTTGCAAGAGTTTGTGTAGTGGTAGGCTTTCGCATATACTATCCTCGATGTTGTAATCTTCTGGTATTAAACGTTTTGAATGCAGTGACACAAACTCCCACTGAAGAATATGTGTTTCTGAATGAAATAAGTTCCAAACGAATAATTTTTTGAGTGAAATTCATATTGATATTTTTGATACCTGAACTTGTTAAACATCACAAATAATATCCTCAAACTTCGGGGGACTGCAATATTTTGTATCTACACATTCAGGATATTCTGACATTTAATAATGTATTGGATTATTTGAGAATTGTTAGCACCTCTTAACCGATATAGAAAAGCTTGACTCTATACAATTATCCCCTCAATGTTTTTTGTGAATCATTTTGATAATTTAACACACTTTCAATTTTTGAAACTGAATATATAATTTCATAATAATAATTATAAAATTATATAAAATGAACAAATGCCTCCCTTCCGTAATATATCTATATATAAATATACATATATATATATTTATATACATATATATATATATATATTTTTCGAACATCGAATTGTCATCCATATAACGCATATATATATATATATATATATATATATATATATATATATATATATATATATATATATGCGTTATATGGATGACAATTCGATGTTCGAAAAAATTATTGGGACTCCTTGTATATATATATATATACGAAGATCTTCGTGAAATATGTCATTCATTTTTAATAATTTTAATTGATTTTCACGTTTTAGTCTTGAGAAAGAAAATAAACATTTTCGAAAGCTCGACAAAAACAAAGAGAACAGCCTAATTGTCATCCCCAGACTGCAACCCAAATAAGTCTCTCTACATAACGCATACAGTCACAATTTCGAATAAATATATATATATATATATATATATATATATATATATATATATACATATATATATATGTACATATATATATATACACTGATTCAGGATTTTTTTTAAATGTTTGGAATTGCCTTATAAATCTTAGTTCACGAAGATATATCAATACATATTATGGAAATAGCGACAATCAAAAACTGCACACCTTAGGCGAATCAAAAAGACCATGTTGACCTTTACAATTTTTAGCTGTACCTATAAATGTGATGTAACTTTGTAATATTATATATGAAATAATGGCTGTTATTGTTTGAAAAGAGCCATATGGCAAAATTTGAACTGTCCGAAATATGGATTTTATTTATTTTTTTCTGTGAATTGTGAGTAAAAAAAATGAAGTTTTATTATAATGCTAGGGTACCTAAGTATTCTGGATTATTATATTTTCACAGCAACAAATTCGTACAGATTAATATTCAAAGTGGATGGGATGAAGTAAGACATAATGATAAAAAAAGTAAAGAAATATTGAAAATTTTCATGAATTTCTTCATTTCAAAGTCGTACTTATCCTTGAGTCATTTGTTTACATCGTACATCTACTAGCTTTGGAATACTAAAACTCATCCCAGAATGGATCTGAAAAACTTTCGTTTGATTCGTAGTCATGTATTTCGACTTTACAAACGTTTCAGTTCCTTCGTCATTCGGAAAGATGAATACGCTAACTAGATCAATTACCTTTTCATATTTACACTTCACACGTTAAATCGCATAATGAAGCATCATGCTAAGAAAACTTCATTATCTGGTTATTTCTAATATATTCAGTTGTATTATTAGTATGGGATCGATGAAATAAACTATCGCGATTTAACAAAAAAACACTTATTCACGAAAAAAAAATTTGTAACTTGGGGTTCGCAATGCTTTTCAACCAGAGACCTGAATGTCTTTATATGAAAGCCATAATTTGGACAAAAGTCATATACAGCAGGGATTAATTGCCAGACCATTATTTCTTCAATCTGATATATGTGATTTGTATTCATTAAAGAACCATTTTTACATCTATAGATTCAACTATTTAATGGGTTCATTCTACGGAGGCTTTGAAAGAAAGGTTTTTTTTACTCGCAGATTGAAGAGAAATGGGAGAAGTTTCTGTTAGATGAAAATCAAGAGAAACGTACGATACATATTGAGACGAAATGATCACCAGTGTATATATGTAATAGGTAGCATATAATGTAACCTTCAAAAAATCACAGGTGATCAGTTCCTGCAGGTGATCATTTCTGAAAACTCTTCAAGGAAACTGTTGT
>JAVJAQ010002541.1:94579-259135 GCA_032362365.1 Zygogramma bicolorata
ATCACTCACCTGTTGTGTGGCAGCAATAGCTTGTGACGCAGCCGCCGCAATGGCCGGTCCCGCCCCCAAGCTGTGGCCCAAATTGTAACTGATGGCAGTCGTAGCCGGTGTTGCAGGTTGCGAATGGGAGGGGACAGCGTGCCTAGTTTCCGTCAAAGGTGCGGGAACGGGAGGGGGAATAGCAGCTACGACTTGTCTCTTCTCGACCAGTTGGGGAGGTAATGCCACGCTGCTCTCTCGTCTTTTCTCAGTCCTCGGCCTGGTGTATCTGAAACTACTGGCGGTCACGCTACATCAGTGTTGAAATAACACCAGATCTTCTACAGATTACCTTTCGTAACGGTTCTCTTTCTGTTGCAGCGATGCAATGTTCGGCGTGGTGTTGGGAGTATCGAGTTCTAGGGAACGTTTTTCCAATACTTCCGTGATGCCTTTGTTGTCTGCTTCCAGCTCGCATTTGAACTTGTGCAGTTCAGTGTCTAACCTTCGAAGATACTTATCGACTAAGTCGTACATCTGACCGGCTAGCGTTACCTAGAATTGCAAAGATCGTGGTAAAGCTGTTTTTTCACATTCTGCCGTTATAGAGTAAGATCCCAGGGCCCCCAGACGTTACTTATTTTTGAAGTAACGAATTTTACGGTATAGACACTCTTCTATGTGTTTAAGAGTGTGTGTGTACTAACTAGTTTGACTAGGCGGCCCGTTCACAGGTAGCAGGTAGAAAAGGTAGACAAAAACATAACTTACTTTTGTTAAATTCGAAGTGCTGATTTTTATATATGTCACATTATTATAAATAAAAATTTCATGATGACAGACCGTTTCTGTGGGCGGTATTTCCTCCCAGACGCTTGAAACCTCATAAAAAAATTACCGAACTTTTGTTATATTCGAAGTCTTCTGCTTTATATATGATGTTTGGGGGGTATTTTAATACCTTTTGTGTACAGCCAGACCAATCCGAAGGGCCAAACATTCTCCCAGACACAAATAAAATTTTGATTAAGCTCCCCGAAACAATTAATTTTTTTGCCTACAAAGGGTTTGTTTTCAACAAATTATTGATTTGAATGACAATTCATTATTATTATATTAATACAAAAATATAGAAATGCAGTAAAAATATGATCTTCCATTATAATTCCATTAAGTCTTAATCTTCATAGTCAGCTTCACTGAACAACTACACACCTCATAACCACTATAGTCGGTCTGTTCAAACGATAGAATTCAAGGACGCGTGAACAGTAAATGCCTGCATAGCCACGCCTTCCAAACTGAAATGAATGTAGAACTGTGTACACTGTACTGTACTCATTTGTGCTTTGTATTTACGTGTGTTACGTTAATTAAATAATATGGATGGAAACACTCTTTCACCTCCAAGAAAAAAATCAAAAATAAGACATTTAACTGTAGAGGAAAAAGGTGTAATAATGAACACTTATAAAAAAGCATCCCAAGAGTTGATGGGAGGACGACGCGGCGACGTTTCTGTTGAGTGGTGTAAATCGGACTTGTAACATTGGGGAGAGGAACATTCAAGGAGTGCGTGCCGTTCACGTGATCATTCTATCTTTTCAGCGGCTACAGTATAGAGTAGTTAGTTCTGAAAACATAATATATTGCTCTCGCTCAAGCGCTTGCATAATGCCCCTACACTCGCACTTACAGCGGAACTTTGTGTCTGGGAGAATGTTTGGCCCTTCGAATTGGTCTGGCTGTACACAAAAGGTATCAAAATAGCCCCCCCAAACATCATATATAAAGCAGAAGACTTCGAATACAACAAAAGTTCGGTAATTTTTTTATGAAGTTTCAAGCGTCTGGGAGGAATTAAGGCCCACAGAAACGGTCTGTTAATATGAAGTATTTATTTATAATAATATTCTATGTGACATATATAAAGATCAGCACTTCGAATTTAACAAAAGTAAGTTGTTTTTGTCTACCTTTTCTACCTGCTACCTGTGAACGGGCCGCCTAGTCAAACTAGTTAGTACACACACACTCTTAAACACATAGAAGAGTGTCTATACCGTAAAATTCGTTACTTCAAAAATAAGTAACGTCTGGGGGCCCTGGGATCTTGGACTATTACCTTTTCGTCGGCATCTTCTAGCGTTTTGTAATATTCTTTTCTTATCGCTTGAAATTCTGCGTCAATGCTTTGAGGTAAATTATCACTAGGACATCTCTTGCAATCGTTGAAGAAGATTTTCACCCGTTTTTCTAGTTCATCCATATTGTCTATAAATGATTAATCGATTTTATTTCGATAGGGAATGGTTAGTTTGTGAACTATTTGAAAGTGACTAGTATCAAAGTAACTAATTATCCATTCAATAATTGATAGTTCACTTGTGAAATATATATTCTAAGTTCCATAACGAATGTTTTAAATTTTTTACTGGATTTACTGGGTGTCAGAAGTGGAATTCAAACCAAAACAAATTATCATCACTGCAGTGTGGAACAATTTTGAAATTAACTTAGTATATTATATATCTATATGTAATAATATATAATATGTATGTGTGCATAATATGTGTGTATATATGTATATGTTTTGTTGTATTTGTCAGTAGTAGGGACACATTTAAATGAATGTGAAAAATATATAAATATATATATGTATTTATATATGTGTATATATATATATATATATATATATATATATAAATATATATATATATACATATATTTTTCTCATTATTTTAAATGTGTCCCTACTATAAACATGTAATTAAGGTTGATTGATATATATATATATATATATCTAACACTTCGATTTGACGTACTTCAAACCTTAATATATATATATATATATATATATATATATATATATATATATATATATATATATATATATATATATATATATATATATATATATATATATATATATATATAGATTATCAAATTCCCTGGTCTATCACAATTTGCATTCAATTCGAATGCCCACCACAAGATAGCTAGCTATTTCTGGCTTTGGCCTTCATCAGCTGTGGGTTGGCATGGTCCTCGTATCGAAGACAAACTGTGATAGATATCCAGAGGATTTGAAATGAATCGGGCCTTTACTTATATGTCGCTTGCCGTAAAGGCACGATTCATTTCAATTCCTCTGGATATCTATCACAGTTTGTCTTCGATACGAGGACCATGCCAACCCACAGCTGATGAAGGCCAAAGCCAGAAATAGGTAGCTATCTTGTGGTGGGCATTTTGAATTGAATGCAAATTGTGATAGACCAGGGAATTTGATAATCTATTTATCAGTTTCCTGATTCCTCTTGCTTCATAGCAAATAACACTTTCTCTTTTTATATATATATATATATGTAGGAAAACCTCGAGTGATATCAGTTTGGTTACAATCTTCAGAAGGAAATTATTGATACTAACGCCAAAGGTGCGTCTATAGTGTGAGTAGTATAACTTTGTTGTTAGGGTAATCTCTACAAAAATTTTGTGCATGATAATGCCGAGGTCGCTCAGGACAATGAGGACGAAAAAAACTGCAAAGATGAAACTTTTCAATAGAGGGTCCTGTATAGTCTTATTCAATTCAAAACTGATTTGTGAACTCCTAATAAATAATATATATTTGTTTTCTCAGGGGGAAAGAAGAACATTTTCACTTTCACAACCTGTAAGAAAAAGTTTGCTGAATACTAAATTGAATATCCCAATTATCGACAATTTCGTGTTGCTCATTATATAAGATTAAGAGGTCTCTCATAAACATTTTCAATCCTCGAGTTTCTAATGTGTAGTTTCCTGAATATATTTGATTCACCAACAATTTCTCCCGAGATTTCTCCTAAGCATTTCCACACCAACTTCTGCTAATCAGTCGAGTGTTGATAATAGGTACATCTGAAACATGTTGTGTTCTAGATATCAATATAGGTGTCGATAAATGGGCCACAAAAGATAATTTTTGAATTTCTATCAGAAACTCTCATTTAATGTTCTGTCAAACAATTGTTTCCATAATATGTTCAAAAGACTCAAAATTTTCTATGCACCAATTATCCAAATACTGTGTTCTATCAAATTATCAAATAAGAGTGCAGAAAATCTTGTCAATACCACATAAACTTCAAGTCGATAAATGGCATGACCTTATCTCTGGCCAGGCGCTCAAATTTTCTAGTCTTTATTATGGTAATGTATGCATTGCTGCTAGGATACAACCAGTCGAAAGACTGCTACATAATAGCTAATTTATAAAAGTAGTCAAATATCTGGACCCCAGTAAAAAATCCTATTTCTTTTGAAATGTCATATTGGTGGTGGTATTTATTGATGTTTAGTAAATAACTAGTTTTTCTTTTAATGGAGAATGACACTCCACAAAAACTTACTATGTATACCCAAGTCCATTTCTCTCATATCAGTAAAACGGTCTCTCAATTCTTGAGGTAGATGCTCGATCACTGAAAATAATTCAAATTTAGCGCCTTTTTCATATAAGTGAAATGAGGTTAGTTATTATTGAAGATACTTACTTTCCAAGTAGTCTTCCAAATATAACATTTTTGGTACTTTTTACAAGAATGATATAAATAAAAATAATAGTTAAATTATTTTATATTGCAGGAAAACAACAAGCTAGCATCAACGAACTTGGAAACTTGTCAGTACTGACAACTGGCACTTATGAATTGACAGCACTGTCATCAGTCACATCAGTGTCATCACCGAGAACTGAGGATATGTTCCGTATGTCGTTTCAGTCAACTAGGGCAGGGCGGTTCTCTCTCTCTCTCTTTATGATATTGGCAGGTTCATTCAAGAGAGAGAAAGAAAACGAGTTAACTAAAACGATATACGGAAAAAATATTATCCACAAAAAAAAGCTGTGCCTACGACAAAAACAGAAAGCTTGCACTGAATACAGCAAAAAGACGCTCTTTATTTCGGATGCCATATCAAATATCAGTGGATAGTGGATTGAACGAAATTTATAGAGTAGTAGAAGAGTGGGGTGCGCTGCGCTGCCTAACACCCACATTTCGTTATGCCCACACTCTCCCAACATACCCGAATGATGCACTGTTGCAAAATTCACCGGATATTCTGCAATTTTCTGTTAACCCAATCTAACTTAACCTAAATAACCTAACCTAAAAGAAGGATGAATTTGGCAACAGCGAATCATTCGGGTAAGTTCGGAGAGTGTGGGCATAACGAAATGTGGCTGTTACGCACTTTGGGTGCTATGCACTGTGGGTATTACGAAATGTAGGTAGAACCAGTAGATGCTCCCGAAGAGTGGATACGGTGGCCATGTCGCACGAGCGCGAAGTTTGATAATCAATTTTAAATATGGAGTATTATTTCGATATTTACGAAAAACTCAAATGAAGGCAACTTCATTCAATCAATATTGAACGATTCAAAAAATAAATTAGTAATGTCAAAAAAAAGAGAGGCCAAAACAGGCGATTTTGGGTGAGACTCGAACCCGCGACAATGAAGAAGATTGTTTTAGAGGGCTAGCACTTTATTTAACCACCAACCACATGGACTGTATAATTTCAGTTGATTATTGGTAGGTGTGAAGAGTAGATGTAAGTCCACAAAAAGCATCGATTGTGACAATTCAAACTTGACTAGATAAAACAGAGAATTTTTCAAATATAAGTTCATTTACACTTGAATGAAACAGCTTGGATTTCGTGTTTGTAGGTAGACAGATCAGAATTGTAACATATTTCTACAAGGTTGTCCCTGGTTACCAGGTATTTTGTTCTCTGTGATTGGTGGAATTCAAATCCTACCTTATATTGGGAAGTTCATAATTTTATGCGACGTCTGGCGGAAATATAACGCACTGCTATAATTTCACAAACAAACGGCTTCCATTTTATGTGTGTGAATTTATTGAGATCTTTGGTGTTGATTTAGGAAATCTCATCTGAAGTTGTATTTTTTTTAGATTAATAATCAGGGCTATTCACTAAGTAAAGTGGTTATCGCAGTTGCTAACCGTCGTAGCAACTCTGATAATAACTTGCCATAATGACGGTGGTAAGCTGTTTTTCCTTAACAAGATATCTGAAGCAGTTGCCTGTGAACCACTACTCACAGCAACTGGTCATTATAGTAGCAACTTAACTTGAAAAGTGAATACCAATTTCGCGCTTAGCAACTGACCTTGAACATAACGACAATTTTTAGTCGCTATCCATAACAACTCTGCTTAGTGAATAGCCCTGAATAACGAACAATCATGAATGCAGAGCCCAGATTCTATTTCACGAATTCGATTATCGAATTGCTTAGAATATGCGTATATTTTCGGTATAGCGCATTCTACAGTCACAGTCTGAGCTACTCGATAATCGAATTCGTGAAATAGAATTTGGGGGCAGATCGCTCAGTGAGCCGTATAAAGTGTTTGGTGTCAAGTTGCCGCAACTCGAGGAACCGAAATCCAAAGTTGTCTTTCCACACGTTTCCAAAGAGAAATACATCTTTGGTGGGTAACATTACGGAAAGTGGATTGAAAGAGAAAATAGACAGGTACAAGGCTTAGAAAATTAAACTGAAACTGCATGAATCACCTTCTAGAGCGGCTTCAGTGTGTTCCTTGCATTTCAAGAGAGATGATTTCTTGTTACCTGGTGAGTCTGTTTGTCTATTTTTAGGCGAAGTTATGGCGCATTTCATCATCCATGTAATAAAAGCCTCTTTGGTTAGCTAACACTACAATAAAACTAAAAAATGTCCTGGAACAAATATCATTAGATTTTGAAACACAGTGCATCTATGTTCACCTCCAATGTATAATATTGTGCGGCTATTCAAAGCATCATGGACACAGTTATATTAACCTTCACGAGAAAAATTTCGTACAATGAAAATATAGCAAAAAAACACCAAAATCTTGTCTAGCGAGGGCAAATGATGACTGGATTTCAGTTTGGCGCGTTATTTCACAAATGTAAACAAGGTAACTATTTCAAAATAGTGGATATAGTTTAATCACCACCAGCGCCCTCATCGGTCGATATTATTCCCTAAGTAAAGGATGTTTTACCATGGAAGCATCTTACCATGGAAATACCCTTTTGAAAAAAACAAATGAAAGTTTCTGAGGAGCAGATGTCCAAGGATATTATTACAGAGGATGACCCGAGTCGCCAATTTTATTATCCTGTCAGTGACGTCAACACGGTGCCTTATACACAACCAAAAACATATATTCTTCGAGTTTACAAATGTTTTATTATTCATAGTGTTGTTGAATTATGTCACTGAACAATATAAAGAATAAAAGCTCTCATCATTACAGGATATCCAAGTAAAAAGCACAAACACTTATTGAAATTTCACAAAGCAAAACACATAAACAATGTGGTAAGTGAATAATCAAGATCGGAAATAGGACGAATCAAATTGAGCTTCGTTAGATTAGGTCAAACTTCATTATAATGGCTCAACTTCGTCACGAAATAGAAAATATGGAGCTGCGGAACGTCAGTTGACAGGATAACATTATATTGCCTACAGAGAACTGTGGTGGAATTCTGTTTCCTCGAATTCGATTGTCAAGTGGCTTAGAATATGCATATATTGTCGACACAGCGCATGGTACAGCCACAGTCGAAGTTACTAGAAAATCGAATTCGAGAAATTAGAATCAGACCCCTGTCATCTCCTGTAATAATGTTTAATGTCCTTGGCAGATGCCGCGATATTGGTTTATTTCGTCGGAGAACTGGTCATCCTCTGTAATAATGGCCGCGTCTAACAGGTTACAGCGCTTAGAGCCGCTGCACAAAATTTGACGGTTTTCCATGGAGAAATGTCAAATGTTTTGAAGCAGCTTTAACCGCTGTATTCTAGTCGCAGCCAATGTTTAATGGCAGGTGCCTCGGTATTAGTTCATTTCGTCATTTGAATGCATAATTTCAGAATTTCATCTATCAGGTGTATGTTCAATGCTTAATAGTACACATTTTCTATAATTAGCACAAGCACCACATATCTCGCCAAAATAAAACACTCATGATTTGCTCCGGATTATATTCAGTAGAGCACACCACAATTTGAAATGTATATTTCAGCATAGGGTTTTCCAATTTTGCGACCATAGTCTTGAATCTTGAAAAGAGTAGCATTTCCTTGAACCACTTTGCCAAATACTACGTTTTTGTGGTCTAACTGCTCCATTTTTGCGAAAGTGATGCAAAATTGTGAATTATTATCAGTTGGAGGCAGCCTTTTCATGGACAAAACTCCTGCAAATGCAAAATTTGATTAGCTAACCAACAAAGCGCAGGTCACATATTACGACCAGTGTTGTTCCTGATGTTACTTTAGTAACAAAAAGTTACCTTTTCACCCATAAAGTTACTAAGTTACATTTTGATGAATTTTGTTACTTTTTCTGTGCCGTGAATATGAATACAAATTCATCCATGGAATATACACAAACTCTCGATGGCTGGCGCAGCATTGGGTGGCATCTAATAATTCTAATATTCAAACCCCAATCCTTGTGCGTGCTATGCTAATCGAAAAAATATGAATGAGAGAAAAGGATCAATGCGCATGCGTTGACATAAAATCAATTATTCGGAACGCAGCCACAATGCAGCCTTCAATTTTTGTTACATTTTACTATCAAAAGTTACTTTTGTTGGTAGGAATTTGTTACTAAAATTTTTTGAGTGAGAACAACACTGATTACGACTCCATACTGTTATTTTTGAAACGGTAATGACAGTTACATAGATCCTAGCCTTTACTAGATTTTTTTATTTGTTTATTCATTCACTTATTCACTTTCAGAAACATAATGATAGCATACTGTTGAGAAATATTGTCAATGTAAAACATTAAAAATGTGAAAATATTAACCAGACCTATGGAATGTAAAAAGTATGCATAAAATTCACAAACTGTGTAAAAAAAATCTCTAACAAAAATACACTCACTCTTCTTTAAAAATATTCGAATTCCTTCTACTCCTAAAACATAACAAACTACCTACTTCATATATATACACGCAGATGCTGAGTTGAAATTTTAGAGGATTCAAAAATATATCTGCATGAATCACGAAACCCAATGATTTATTAATATTTGTACCGCACGATTTTTGCAATACGAAAACTCTCTCAGCATCCGAGGCATATCCGTAGTCATTAAATAATGCCCTAGTGACTAGCATATCTACTTTCTCGTTTCTGTTATACACTTGTGGCATTTTTAACTTATTTCTGTTAAAAATCCGATTGACAACAATGTGTTCAGTAACTAAGAAATAATGTCAGTTTATTAGGTTATGTCTGGGGGGCAAATACCAGTTTTAACCAATCACACACTTATAAAAAAGAAAACAAACGAAAGTTCCTGGGGGGCAGGTGCCGCCGTATTGGTTCATTTCGATTTATTTGACATTTTTGACAAGTATCTGGAATGCCTAATTGAAATGTCGAAAGTTGTTTGTAATTCACAGCCACCTCATTAACTTTATTAAATTGCGAAAATACTCAATTATTTGCATGGCTCTCTAGATCAAAAAATAAACCAAGCGTCTTAACACTTAAAATATCAAGTATGGGGTATCATTGGATTCAGAAAATTGTGTAGATTTCAAAAATGTAATAATATACAGGGTGTTCTATTTGGAAATAAAACGTTGATAAGATTTCCGGAAAAACCGGAAGTTGAAACAAATCTCAAATTACGTCAAAAAGTGCTTCTTTGTAAGCATAATCAATATTAATAGTTCCGTAAAAATAGGTGAAAGAATAGGGGGTGTACCATAAGCAAGATGTATTATATACATCTTGAGACCATAAGTCTGTGTCACACGGTATAGGTCCATGGTTCTGGAATTTTCCGTATTCTAACGGACATCGACATTTTTATGATGGTATTTCCGTGTGGTATCTCTCTCGAACATTCTCGATTAATCGCGATAACAGACGATGTGCGTGATCTTCTTCGAATTACATAGGCGTACAGAAAGCCATGAGCGTAGAGAAAGGGTTTCATATTCGTAAAAATATTTTGAATTAAAGAATGTAGGCTTTCACGGCCGGTGTTGATATTTCGCAAGTTTTTCGGGCTTGGGGACCGTGTACTGGAAATTTGAATTCCGGAGCTTTCGGCTACATCTGCGGCAGCCATCATCAGCTTTAGTCAACTATGATCAGTCATAGAGGAGTGTTGAACTACGACCACGCCGCTGAAGATGACTGCCGCAGATGTAGCCGAAAGCTCCGTAATTCAAAATTCCAGTACACGGTCCTCAAGCCCGAAAAATTTGCGAAATAATATTTTGAATGTTTGTTCAAGAGGTAGAAATGTTCTGGAATCCATTTTTTGGGTTGTTTCTCTCCTATAAATGGATTCCAGAAAGTTCTTCAACCTAGATTCTAGTTTCTCTTGTATAGATGGCAGTAGTTTTGTCCGATAAAACTATTTCGTTGCTGTGTTCCACTCGGGACTGTGAAATTCTGAACATCATACTTGTTGTTTTACAGCATTATTCAGCATTTCCCAACCGTTTCAAATGAAACTAACGATTTTGCCTTGTCGCTGCGGTCAGTCCAAATAATGTTTAAAAATGTCAAGGCATTATCCATAAACATTTTTGTCTTCCCTTAATTTTTATTGTGTTATGTTATTTCGCTTTTTGCAATCATTATGCAATTTCATTCAATTTTTCCTTCGAATCCAAATGAATTTTATTTCATAAAGCATCTGCTGAGGGTTCCGAGTCATGCTACCTCGATTTCAATAAAATAACAGATTCAGACATTCGAATGATTTCGTCACTCATCGTGAATATTCGAGAACGTATCCGAATTAGGTTGGATTCAGACAAATTCTTCATACCATCGAGAACTGTGCAAGTTCTCGAAATATCTCGAGACTTTTCTACAATCGTATTATCGATTCTTTTTCATTTGAATTATCCCATCACTACTTGAAACTTTTCCTAGAGATCAATAATTAACCTAACACCAAACTGATATTTTTGCACTTGAAGATGCTAACCTTTTTAGCGAAACGCGCGTCGAGTGCAAAAATATCGGTTTGGTGTGATTGATCTCTAGGAAAAGTTTCACCAAAGGATCCAATCTCATCTTTTATTAAATCACATTGGAATAATTTTTTTACCAGCTTTTGTATGTTTCAACATATGATTTTCTTCGTGAAACCTGTTTCCATATATAGATATGCCACCACGTCCGGTTCCCTTTGTGATGTCGCCCGTTTCCAAATACTGGCCTTTGATTATTCTGTGCACACAACAGTTTTTATATGTGAAACGATCTCCCTTACAAATCTCCATGAAATTTTCAACAGTAACGGGGACATGGTCGTAATACAATTCTATTAATATGAACCCCAAAAATTCGCCATTTCTCACTTGAAACTCCATAAAGCAACTGAAAAATGAATATTAGTTTTTCACTACAATATATATATATATATATATATATGTTAGCATGAAGATTCTCACGGACGAAGTATGATGAATTGTGTTTTCGGGTTTCATTCCGTGTTCTGTGGTTTTGATCCTCTGAAGGATAATTCTCACAACGTTTCGGCAAAGTCTCATTTGCCATCTTCTAGGTGATGATTGAGTTTCGACCTCCGAACTCGACTAATTAATTCGAGTTCTGCTTCTCAATATATAGGGGTGTTTAGTGATGGTATCTTTGACCTGGGCCCCTCCCACTTTCTTCGTTGGTCCGACTGCATTTTTCATTATGTCTGTATGGTAATTACTTAATAAGGTCCGACCTTGTTCTTCTGGTGTGATCGGCTTGTTTTTGTTTTGTGGTAGGATGGATTTCCACGTTCTTGGTAATCTTTGGGCGTCATCTCTCTTATTCATACTACTCGGTCGTTTCTCAATTTCGATAGCCTCTCTGATTGTTCGAGAGTAGAAGTTTTCATCGCTCGCTAATGTTTTCGTGTTTTCGAAATTGATGTTATGTCCTGTCTCCAATACGTGTTGGAAGATGGAAGATGTGGTGACTTTTCCTTTCACTGATAGCTCATGTTCATCCTTGCGTACGTTGATCCGTCTGTTGGTCTGGCGAGCGAGCGATGAAAACTTCTACTCTCGAACAATCAGAAAGGCTATCGAAATTGAGAAACGACCGAGTAGTATGAATAAGAGAGATGACGCCCAAAGATTACCAAGAACGTGGAAATCCATCCTACCACAAAACAAAAACAAGCCGATCACACCAGAAGAACAAGGTCGGACCTTATTAAGTAATTACCATACAGACATAATGAAAAATGCAGTCGGACCAACGAAGAAAGTGGGAGGGGCCCAGGTCAAAGATACCATCACTAAACACCCCTATATATTGAGAAGCAGAACTCGAATTAATTAGTCGAGTTCGGAGGTCGAAACTCAATCATCACCTAGAAGATGGCAAATGAGACTTTGCCGAAACGTTGTGAGAATTATCCTTCAGAGGATCAAAACCACAGAACACGGAATGAAACCCGAAAACACAATTCATCATATATATATATATATATATATATATATATATATATATATATATATATATATATATATATATATATATGTGTGTGTATAATTCAGGCATTGTATAGAATGCCTAGGCATTCTATACATTGCCGAGTGAATCCAGGCAAAGTATGAAATAAACTCATTTCTTAACAATTTTACAAACTTTGCCTAGGCATTGTGTATAATGCCTAGGCATTATATAGAATGTCGAAAGTTTTGCAGGCAAAGTATAAAATGAACAACATTGTTAAAAATTGTTTTTTGCAAATTACAAACATGAAATGTATTAAACATAGGATCTGAAAATCCTCATATTTTACTAGAGTAAAATTTAAAAGTGAAACATTAATTTAAGAAATTACTTTTTACAGCAAGAGAGAGAAATATGGTTAGGTTAGGTTAGATTAGGTTAGGTTAGGTTAGATTAGGTTAGGTTGAAAATCTGTCTGTTCCATTGTTTTCAAGTTAAGGTTAACCTAACCTAACCTAACCATAGTTCTCTTTCCTGCTGTAACAAGTAATTTCTTAAATTAATGTTTCACTTTTAAATTTTACTCTAGTAAAATATGAGGATTTTCAGATCCTATGTTTAATACATTTCATGTTTGTTATTTGCAATAAACAATTTTTAACAATGTTGTTCATTTTATACTTTGCCTGCAAAACTTTCGACATTCTATATAATGCCTAGGCATTATACACAATGCCTAGGCAAAGTTTGTACAATTGTTAAGAAATGAGCTTATTTCACAATGGAACAGACAGATTTTTAACTGTGCCTGAACTCTAGCAGGCATTCTATAGAATGCCTAGGCAAAGTATGAAATGTTTAAAATTTCACACTTTGCCTGCTTACTTTTGGCAATGTATAGAATGCCTAGGCATTCTATACAATGCCTGATTTTACACTTTGCCGGTAACATATATATATATATATATATATATAGGGTTTCCCAGAATTTTCCGAACAAGCGATATCTCCGTTACTGGAGGAGTTAGAAATCATTCAAGTTATCTTTCAAACATTGAATTGCTTGCCACATAACGCACTCAAAATGATCTGTTCATGTTCATACCCCTAATAATTCACGCCCACCCCCATTTTTTTAAATGGCACCAACCAGTTTTTTTCAAAATATAATCGTTACATCATTGCTTGTAGACTGACAAACTTATTTCGAAAATTTATTACTCGCTTATTGTTCTTTTAAATTCGGTATTGGCTGGTAGTTGCACATTTTGTTTGTAAAAACAATATATTTTTTCACTTTTTGTAAAGATCAATAATTATCCTAACACCAAACTGATACTGTATCACTATCAGTTTTCATCTCCTGAAGATGCTAACCTTGTAGCGAAACGCGTGTCGAGTGCGAATAATATAATATCAGTGTTAAGATAATTCATCTTTACAAAAAGTGAAAAATATGTTTAGTGAATCATAAGGGATATATATCAACTAGAAAAATTTTCATAAAGCGTCTTCTGAAAACCATTTTTTCTACAAACAAAAAGCGTAACTACCAACCAGTACCGACTTTAAAAGAACAATAAGCGAGTAACACATGTTCAAAATAAATTTGTCGCCAGATAAACAATGTAAAGACTATATTTCTGCGAAAAAAAAATGGATAGTGCCATTTGAAAAAATGGGGATGAGGCTCAGTTTTTAGGGGAATGAACATGAACAGATCATTTGAGTGTGTTATATGGAAGACAATTTTATGTTTAAAAAAATTATATGATACTGAAATTATATATGATATTATATGATACTGAAATTATTTTTTGTTTTCTTTTCCAACTATCCCAGTAACGGAGATATCGCTTGTTCATAAAATTCTGGGACACCCTGTATAAATAATTCCTATTTCGGTATATTCGATTATCAGATATCAACTACCAATATAGTTTCGAAAAAAAATTGAACCAACTTAGGTACCGACCTATTTAGAGGCGCCTTGAACAAGAATCTGTCAATAACGATATTTTCAGTTGCCTGCATATCCCGATGATTTTTTTTTTCGTGATTATTCAAGTTTCTCATGAAAAATGAAAATAATTGCAGGAAAAATTATCAACGGTGAAAAAATGGTGTAAGGAGGACTCTTTTTTTTATTTTATATAGATTTTTCTTTTTTTAGAAAATGTTCTAGTGTCTAAAATATGTATTTAATAGCTATAATAATGCAAAAAAGAAGTCGATATAAAAATATTCTTCATCAATCTTTGAAGGGCCAAAACTTCTAAAAGAATAAAGAGCGTCGCGTTTTTGCTGTTCAGCGGTCCGATTTATAACTTTGTGTATATACTCACCGAGGTCTCTCTAGGGGGCCTTTGTCCAATCCTTCGCTTATTGAAGGCTGACTACGAAGAAGGTTATCTACATTGGCTTTTTTCACAATTATCAGAGGATATTTGCAAGAATGCTGCATTTTTTTCACAGTGGTTTTCCATTCCTTCCTCAATTGCTCAGTTTGGTAATATGAGGTCTAATAATGAAAAGCTCAGAATTGAATCAACGTTTTACAATTATATTTTCAAGTTGAAAGAGATGTTTCCTTTTTTTTGTAGTTTTCTGGGATTCTAGCCTACCATAGTCTGAAAAAAGGAGAAATAATATTGGAACCTATACAAGTGTCAATAACAAATATTTGGTTTTGAAAAGGAATTTGAGAATAACTTTCGAGAATGGAAGAGGATTAAATTCCCAAAACGTTAACAATAAGTTTATTAGTTCTTGTAATTTTTTCGACAGCGACAGAACAAGTCCAATTAGTCACCTACTGCTTGTATAACTCAAATTTGCTGACTAATTGGACTTGTTATATCCGAAAGGAACTGTTTTTTAATCAACTTGTTGGGGTAGAAAGAAGTTAACACTTGTTTCTGTGTTCAGTTCAATATTAATTCTTAATTTTCCAGATTGTGGAAGGTTAGAAACTCACAAAACTATGAAGAAAAAATGTATCCCACTACAAAATGATGACTTTCAAAATGTTTTCATTCATAATAAGAATATAATCATAAATTATCATAAATTTATGTTTCAAACATGGTTCATTTCCTCAAAAATCAAAAGTAACGGTGATCAAACCACTGCACAAAAAAGGCAGTAAAACTGAAATCTCAAATTACAGACCTATATAGCTTTGATCTCAACAGTGCAAATTTTCTTGAAAAAGCCTTACTCAAAAGAATTTTGGATTACTTATCGCCTGAATGACATACTTAAAGGTCTCAATGAAAACCAGAAAATAATGGGAATTTTCATCGATTTATCGAAGGCTTTTGATAATGTAGACCATGGAATTTTACTGGCAAAATTAGAAATAATGGGATTCAGAGGCAATATTTTCAATGTCTTAAAACCATATCTACTAGGGAGACCTCAATGTGTTGCAGCCACTGAAGGAGTTCAAGAGTACAAATCAAAATGGATGACAGTTGAACGTGGAGTACCTAAAGGATCGATTTGAGGACCGATTTTATTTCTCTTGGATACCAATGATTTGCCACAAGCAGTATCTCAAATGGTGAATATGTTTCCTGATGATAGTTCATTAATAATACGGAAACAATCCAATGACAATTTGTCAGAAACAATTCCTGGAACTCAAGAATTTCCGGAAAAATGGTATAGTGCAAATAATTTCAAATTGAATATTCCAAAATCAAGTGCTATCAAGTTCAGTTTTAGAAAGGAACCGACACTGAAAATTACCCATAAGAATAAAACAATTTAAACATGTCAACATACAAAATTTCTTGGTATTGAAATTGATGCCCAGCTAAATTGGAAACTTCGGTCATTTACATTTGCATTGCGAACAATTAAATTATTTGTTAACCAAAATGCAGTCATCAAAGCATATTATGCTTATATATATTCCAGAATGAGGTATGGAATTATATTTTGGGAAAATTCTTAAAAGAGGAAGTCTTCAAGGAACAGGGAATACTCACTCTGTCATGTATTTACATATATGAATGTGCATATTATGCAATGAAAAATTATGAAGAAATATGAAACAGTAAATCTTTACAACACCAGATACAAAACTTAAATTACAACAAACACGATATGCCCAAGTTCAGAAGAATGTTGTTAATCAAGTTTTGAGAATTTTGAAAAATGTTCCCAAAGAATTCAGAAAACTGCCAAACACCCAATTCAAACTGAAATTCAAGCAGTATTTATCAAAGATAGCATTTTATTGTGTTTTAGATTTTTATAATTGTTTTTTTTTATTTATTTATACATATTCGTTCCACACTATAAAGTATTATGGAATAAAGTGATTATTATTATCATTATTGTATCAGAATTTGATGAATATAAATAACTTACCGCTGTTTCAATCAGATTGTATATGGCCAAATTATCCACAACTTGCCTTTTCATTTTCATCTCATGAGACTTCCATTTATCTGTTCTCCTATATGCAAGGGGATTGTAAGTATCTACTCGTCCCTGTAAAGTTTATTCTGAACTAACGTTTCGGAAGGAGTTTAACACCTACCCCCTTCCTGTTGATCATATTGATTTTTGCCAACAGTTCCTTATTCTGTTTATCGATTAGTATTGCTGATTCCATATCTTGTCTCAGTTTTCTTACATTCAGCATGTTATATGGGTTCAGTTTCATCGGGTAGCAATCTACTTGAGGCCTTGCACAAAACACCTATAACATGGTTGCTTATAACTTCAACAACAACTAATAATCATATATCTTACCCTGTATCTGAAAGAATTGTAATTAGCCAAGTCAATGCTATTTACCTCATCACTTATGGAACCAGGTAGGTAACGAAAGTTTTTCAGCAGTTTGAACCTCTTGGTTTTCCTTGATTTTTTTTCCATTTTCACTAGTATTAATTTCGCAGGGGGTGATTTGTTATGACAATTATCCTGTGT
Organism: Zygogramma bicolorata; assembly: GCA_032362365.1. Classification (NCBI taxonomy): domain Eukaryota; kingdom Metazoa; phylum Arthropoda; class Insecta; order Coleoptera; family Chrysomelidae; genus Zygogramma; species Zygogramma bicolorata. The sequence continues at coordinate 112,036 of JAVJAQ010002541.1, forward strand.
CAATTTGAAATAAGTCATCTGATTCCATTCTTTATTTTTAAATTCAAGCAACTGTTCAGTTATATTAGATTCCTATTTTCAAACGTTGAGTACAAGAGGTTGAGTTTTTCATTGGTTAATCAAATGTTAGGATGATATATACTTTTTTACAATTCTTCAAAAAAATATCACCAATACTTAGCTCTCAACAACATTAGTTCTGAAGATTTTCTATAAATTGATGAATGAAATAAAAATACTCATTTAATATTTCCATATTGAGGTTTTCAACCATACAATAGATCTCAGGACAGAATATTAGTATTTTTATGCATGTTTCAAATGGGCTACTAGTTTGACCTATATAAAATTTGAAGCATGAGTTCCAGTGAGTAGTTTCTCACCTTCCACTATGTAACTAAGTCAAGAAAAAATCAACCTATAGGTACTTATATTATCCATCACTCAATCAATTACATCTACATTTGATAAAATATCAAATCCTTTTTCACTACTCAACAGTAACATTTGACAAAAAGTTTGAAGATAGAAGAGAATGGAGTTTACTTTTTATTGTTAAGGAGTTGATACTGAGTGTCTTGAGAGAAGTAACAGCATTTTGCATAGTGAGTTGGGAACGAAGCAGTTGTTGGTCTATACTATTCAGATTTTTTTTTGCCTCATTGATGGTACTTTGACAGAAATTCTCGACATCATTGTGGAGCTGACTATTGCATTCTCCTGTAACAAGATATTGTATCAGGTGAATCCAAGAATTACGATCGGCAAAACAATTCATCTTCAGAGGAAAACTTGGTGGAAAGTATATAACAGAAAAAGTCAAGGAAGTGCTTACTCAGTTTTTGATGAAACAATGATTCTGTTGAGTTTTTTTCTCCCTTTTTCTCCTCAGGTGCTGTTGGAGTCAGAGCAGAAACACCAATATCGACACCATTATCAATTTCTAAAAATGATTGACATAATTCAAATGACTCATAATCGAAAAATATTCTTGCCGTTTTCGGATTCAGAATCTTCACCAGATATTATAGCACCTTGTACTGATTTTGTTAGAGAAGGAGTCTTAAAAAGGAAATATTTCAGTTATTTCACACATAGAGGTCTATGATTAACCACTTTCTCACCAGTTTCAAAACAGAATCATCCTCACTATCGGTTTCAGAAGCTTCACCAAGGATTATTACAGGTTTATTCATTATTTGAAATCTCTTAAAAATAGTCAGAAATAAGGTAGCAGGTAGCTATGTTTTCAATGATTCAATGTTTTCGTTGTTAATAATTAGTTAGGTTATGTTGGTAAAAAAGGCCTCAGTGTAGCCACTAGTTAGAAATTAAAACATCAATGCATTATTTTATTCAGATATTGGCTAAAATGGTCAACAGAGTTTTTCCCTGCAGTCCAAACTCTATGCTGTATCAGGCTCCAGTAATCTCGTCGTATATATATATATATATATATAATGCCCAGTCCCCACCAAGACATCCGACGGTCCTTTAGTAGCACCCGCTGCTATAAATCCTACCCAACATCCCTCGATACCTCAGTTCTATCCAAGGTATATACATGTATATATACTATATTTTCAGCAATTTTTTCGTGAAAGGTTGAAGTAGGTGAAACAAAGGTGTCGTACCGTAGTGCACCTCATTCTACCTATAAAATAATTCTTAAGTTGCTGCGAACGTTTTTTCACTCCATGACGGTGAAAGCTTAACGAAACTCCATCAAAGGCTGCTGACGTCCCCCATAAGAACGTCAAAAATCGAAACTTGTGCCAGCAAATAAGAATATGAAGTAGGTATGATTCCTGGCACGGTCTAAGATAAAGAGTGAAATAGTATCTCCAAGTGTCGGGCCACCCTTCCAGATCATAGCCACATCCTATTATACAGGGTGTTTCAGAAATTTATAAATGAGGTGTGTATTGGGTAAATTAGACGCACTGTGTCATTATCAATGAAAAAAGAACTTTAAATAAATAAAAATAATTAACTAAAATGTAAAGACAAAAGTAAATTACAGCAAATGCTCAAAATGCTGGTCTTGTTCATTATAACACAACTGTGCCCTTTTTCGAATAATATTCGCTGCACGAATAATTTCCCTCCTCCTCAATCTTCAGAACTCTTTAACAATGCTACGTAGAAGGTCCTCAATATTTTGATATTCCCTCTGAACATAAACTCTATTTTTCAGTGTACCCCATAAGAATTTATCCATAACACTTAAGTCTGGAGACCTTGCTGGCCACCTCACCGCGGCCCATTATTCCCTATCCATTTGTCACCACACCTTTCAGTCAGGTAATAAGATACTCGTCTGGTGGTGTGCGGTGGAGCACTATCATGTTGAAACCAGATGTTGTAGTTAGCCAAAGGTAGATCATCCAAATAATCCTCGGGAATCTACATTGAAAACTATCATTTCGCCATTCAGATTTCCGTTAAATAAATGAGAACCCATAATTCTATCTCAAATAAGTAAATTCCTGCTCACACGTTAATACTAAATCGCACTTGAGGTCGAATTTCTCTGCAAATTATTAACTTTTATTGGAAAGGACATAATGTCTAACTTACCTCATAACCCAAATAGCACAGGTACGTCCAGTGGACGTACTGCATATTTACGGTGAGGATGCATTGTACGTATTTGGGACGTACTTTCGTCTCCGACAGACGTACATAAGACCTCCCTGGGACTTACCGTTTCCGCATAGTCGGTAATCCCAGGTACGTACTTTTCTAGTCCACACAGGACCTGAAATGTACAGAAAGGGGAACTGTTTGGGACATTCCGAAAACGTACATTTTCCATTCTGTATGCGCTTTCCCAAGTAGAACAAACATATTTGACCAATATTGGTTCAATTATATTACGGGAATATTAACCTTATATTGTAGATATCAATAGTGGCCACAAAAAAATGTGAACATTGGACGATATTAGATCGATATTCAAGAACAATGTAATGATATATCGTTTGATATCATTTAATGAATCTAAGTTTTCATATTCGGGATTATTCATTTCTTTTTTACCATATAGTCAAGTATTAAATTTTTCTCATTCACGTGTACTAACCATCTAACCGAATACTTACCTGGAAAAAGACCTGGCTGCTGCGGGGCTCGAACTCTCGACCTTTACTATGGAGATATTATTGTCGACCACTGTTACGCTCTACGGCACGGAGAGACTTGTTCTTGAGGAGTTGGGTGCTATAGATGTGATGACTTCAAGTTAGTTTTGTTCGAGATAATATTAAAAATTTAGAAAGTTCAGTAACAATGAAAATATATTCGAAAAAACTTTAAAGGATCACTGTCTCATGTGATGGCGGTTTTTGAATATCAAACTTGCTGTGCAAAAAATTCTGTATGTAATTTTCTGGTATTTAAATTCACCACATGTCGATGTTTCAATTTTTCCAAATTTTTTTAGGAATAATTCACCATGAATAATATTGCATTACCAATATTGATATTTGTTTGAATACACTAAGTGATCACTCTCAAAATCCCAATGCCCCTTGAACCGAAAGGGACCCAATACGTACGTACTCGGGAGTTCCAAACAGTATGTACATACTAACCGAAATGTAGAAGATGAAAGGAACCCAATCCGTACGTACTTGGGAGGTCCAAACAGTATGTACAAAAAAGTACGTCAACGAGACGTCCAGATAGTATGTACATACGATTTCCAAAAATGTACGTCATTACTATGTCCCGCAAACGTTTCGAAAGATACGTATCTGAAAGGGACTCAATATGTACGCACCTGGAAGGTCCAAATAGTTCGTACATAGTTCTTCCAAACATGTACATAAAAGATACGTCTGAGCAGTACGTACCTGAAGAGGAGTTAATGTAAACGTATCAGGGACACTTAATAAAGTACGTACATAGTTCTTCCGAGCATGTACGTTTTTCTAACATTCCGATTGGAACGGGACCAAGTATGTATCTACATGGGACGTCTGACCAGTACATACATGGTACATCCGGTAATGTACGTTCTTCGAATGTCTCCTATACGTCCCGGGACGTATCGACGTTACTGGGACATAAATGGTGCGTCTTCAGGACGTCGTGTGCTATTTGGGAAATACCTTATTCATCAAAATTTTTTCTGTTCCCTGGTACATTCTTTCTCTGTATTTGTCCTCGAATTTTCGAATGAACCAAAATCGGTGAGATTTGATCCAATAACTTGAACATAGTTCGATGTAATTCTCGTCTTTCGGGATACAAATTTAAATTCATTTCCGATGTCCTAACACTGTTTCTATCGTATTTGTGATAAATTTTTATCATATCTCTTTTTCATTCATTCATGAAAGCCATGAAAATTCAATGACTTGTACAATAACAAAATGTCATTCGGTGTAACAAATTGAAAGTCAAATTTAGAAATATCAAAGTCTAAGCCTATTATGATAAGAATTAATTTTTTTCTATATCTCCAAATTTTCGAAAAAGGATGATAACTTATGATACATTATTGAAGAGGTAAAATCTGGTTATAATCAAAACAGATATAATCCAATGTAGCGCCCATAAGAAAAAATAAAGTTGATGATGGTGGCCGGAAGACGAAACGTAGGATAGAAAATTTGAAAACACCATTATGTAGCAGGGAAAAAGTGGCAACGTGGAAGTGCAATTTATTTTCGAATCCTTCGAAAAATGAAGCCAGAAAAAAAAAACATTTTCCGAAATTTTTGTTTTTTCCGGATATATTCGGAATTTCAGAACTTTCTCAACGGCATACTGTTAGTCAGGTAGATGCGCAACTTTGCACCAATTCATACAACTTCGTATCTCTCATAGTTTCCGAGATACCACTGGTGAGGATCGAATTTGAAACCTTTTCAGTTTTTTTGCTCACTATCCGCCTCCACCAAATATTTAGAACATCCATCGGATCAGACTTCCTCATGAAAAAACACGATGTTTCCCTAAACCAATCCTTGGGAAATTTCTTGATTTTTGGAAATTCAACTGATAATAGAATGTTTGCCTGACAGAGATGCCGTTCAAAATGAATTTCAAGTCAGCTAGGAATTCAAGAATACTTTTCATTCAATTGCTCTCAGCTGCTGACGAATTTTTGTTAAGAAAATATTAAAGTCTTTGATAACAGTAGTGAACCCACTAAACATTGTGTTAGAACCTCAATGCAACAGTTACATTACAATTTTATATGTAACATTATCGTAATATGTTACTTCAACATGTATGTTATATTGAAATGTCCTGGTAGGATATATAACAATGTTACAATATTCAAAATGTTATATTGATTCAATGTATCTGTAACGAATCAGATTCATGATTTGTAATTCATATAATTGTTGTGCTATAAAATTATCGAAACATTTACCAACAACGTATATGATACCATAATATAATATTTTTTTCACATAACAGTTATACCTCATTCGGAAACTAAGTTATATAGATCTGTTGAATAGATATGTGGTTATGTTTCTGGGAAGCACGCACCATTGTTTCAGAAAGAACATGAACAATGTATATTGAAATAACGAATATAAATATATAAAATTCCAGAAATTAAAACTATAATTATTATATGAAGAGGAGCCTTGGTTGATGTTTCATCATTTTTCCAGCCGTTTTATTCCCAGCTCAGAAAAACTCTCCCACTGTTTCCTGAAGGGTCTTCCGGGAAGGGAGCTGCATCTGAAAATTATTAATAAAAATAAATATAAGGTGTCATATATACTTCATTTTTCAGCGTAAAACACAAATCTCAAGTCGAAACGCGATGTTCTCCCTCCTTTCGGAAGTTGTGGGCCATTCACAGGGTTCATATAACCTGTAAGGTTACCAAAATAGGCAGGGGATGAGTTGCTGTTTTAGATGGACTTTTTGTGAATGAATCGAAAGCCTTACAATGATATACGCGTACCTAGGAGAGTGTTTGTATTTTTTTTACTTCTTTCAACTGTTGATATTTTTTGTTTTTTTTTTTTTGGCTAATGAATCGAAAATGACGAAAAAGATTGAAGATGAACAATCAGTACCGTGTTCATCCAAACAAAATTTCAATTCATTTGAGGGTTATTTGAAGATGGTATACGAAAAAAAATCATTTCATAGTTCCTCGCACTCATCCAGCCTGTCATTCCTTGCACAAGATTTTTACTTGTGCAAAGTTCATGAAAATGCAAGTAAAAGAGCGAATTGATCTAGTCAAAAGATTGAAACTATGCATAAGTTGTCTCAATCCCGGCAATCAAGTTAGCGCTTGCAAGATTTCAAATTGTAAAATGCTCAGGAATGCCCAATACTTCATTGTACAACATACTATGTCAAGTTCTTAGAGTTATTTAAAAAAACGTTTTATTATCTACTGTATTAGTTCAAATAATCGATGTAGACTACAGGGCACTCCTAGATTCAGGCAGTCAATCAAATTTCTTGAGTTCATAGTTTACTAAAAACGAAAAGGGTTGATTTAACAATTTCAGGTATAACCAGAGTTGAATCTTTCATCATATCGATATGCCATGTCAAAATATATTCCCAACACAACGCATTTTCAGTGGCAATAAATTGTCTCGTTGTATCAGATATATGTCATAATTTACCCGAAGAAAATCGATTTGTCTTCAATTTCTATTCTTCCAAACAATCAGTTAGCTGACCCAAACTTTTCTTTCGCTGCTCCGTTGATCTTCTAATTGGTGTGGAATTATTTTGGGATTTATTATGCATTGGTCAAATCAAATTGGGACCCTCTCTTCCTACATTACACAAAACAAAATTCGTTTGGATAATATCAGAATGTCTTGGTCATTGAGCATATAGGGTGCATTCATAGTTTCCATTCCTCTCAAAGAACCTATAAAAAAATTGGGAGTCTCAAAATCACAAGCTGTCAAGAGATTCTACAATCTTGAAAGCCATTCTCATTTACAAGAGTTATACGTTTCATTCACGAATGAGTACAGAAAATTAGTGCATATGTCAAGAATAGAAGAATCCAAGACCCCAGTTGTTTTTTTTTTCACCTCATCATGGAGTTCTGAAGAAAGAATCAATGAGTACGAAGCTCAGAGTGGTACTCGATGGTTCTTCTTGTTCATCTTCAGGGTGTCAATCAATGAACTTCAAATGGTTAGCCCAACTATTCAAAGTGATTTGTTTCAAATCCTCATATTCGTTTCAGGAAATATAAATATGTTGTGTCCTCAGATATCTGCAAAATGTATCACCAAATTCTGATAGAACCACCCCAAAGATGTCTTCAGCAAATAGTTTGGCGATAAAATCCCACAGATTTCATTTCAGTTGGCGATCATAGACATTACAACTAATGGACTGGCCCTGAGAGAGAGGACTGCAGAGTGAGCGAGATAGGATACTTCGAGTATAACTTCTAAGCGAATTCCTTCCTCAATGTAGCAGATAAAGAGGGGTTAAGAAGGATAGAGTTATTCAAGTATAGAATTATCTTTCTGTGTATATCCTTTCTCTCTCTAATGAATTTCGCATCGTGTTATATAAACTGTCCTAAAGGCCAGTCCATTGGTTGTAATGTCTATGTTGGCGATAGAAAATAAAGAAAAATACCTCAATTCATCGAATGTTGTTCGAAATTATTTCTATATAGACGACCTGCTCTAAACGGGCTCCAGTTCCTCGAAAGAGTTGTCGAGCACATGCAAAGAAGTATCTTCTGTAGTGAAACAAGGTTGTTCGATCTTGAGAAAATGGATTTCGAATGAACCTCAAGTTCTTGAACTTGTTGAAGATTTAACGACTGATTTAAATATTGTACAGATAGGTCCTAATGAGAATGTATTGATTAAATTGTAGAAATTCAGTCTAAGACCAATCATCACAATTGGCATCACATCAGTACTCATAATAATTCAGATGATATAAATGTTATCAAAAGGCACCTGACATAGTCAGTGGGCATACTTGAAGACTGGCGTTAAATCAAATCATCTTTCGAACAATCTGTTCAGGCCAGTCTCAAATTACCTACACAGTAGGTTTCGGCTGGCACCTGTCCGAAAACAACTACTCCCCTGGCTAATACCACGAAGGGCATTGAATTATATCCGACCGGTGCCAGTGCAGGTTTCTTCACAGAAGTAAATCCTGCATTTGCTTTCGTCGATACAAATGAAGGAATTGATCCCCATTATAGACACACCAAAAAAACCCCCGCAAACCACAAGGGCAAAATATCGACCGCCAGTGCAGGTTTCTTCACAGAAGTAAATCCTGCATTTGCTTTCGTCGATACAAATGAAGGAATTGATCCCCAATTATAGGGACGGACACACTTGCAGACCGGTTTCGGGCTATTTGGCCACTCGTCAGTGCAAGGCAGTGCCATCATCAACATAAAGTCGATGATTTCCCATAATTAAAAGTCAAACTCCTTCACGAGTATCAAGCCCCGGCCAAAGCAGATGCGATCAAAAGGTGTGAATTCAGCATCAAAAATGTCTTCCAAGCTCTGGTGGCGAGTGGCCTATTTCCGAACAATTGCAGAATCATTCAGATTCACCTGAGTTAAAATCATTCTCGTATTGTAACGTTAGCACAGAGAAGACTTGTGGTATAGATACAGCTAAGTTTTCAAGTATTTCAAAGCTTAGAGTGTGTGTAGCCGATTGTCTTCGTTTCGTTCACAATTTAAGATCAATAAACTCCTAATCAACAGGTAAATTGCTAAGTACAACAAAACTATTTCCATTCTAAGTATACTTTGTCTCGATATGAACCAATCATCAAAAATAGTAAAATTCAAAAAATTCAGTATTTACCTCCCTTCAAAGATGAAGAGTGTGTTATTAGAGTAGGTGGTCTATTGAGAAAATCTCAGCGAGCCTCATCAAGAGAGACTGTTCATGAGTGCATGAATTTTTTTGCGCAAAACCTATAACTGCTTTTCCATTTATAGGTGATCTACCCAGCGGGTCCATTCACTCTTAAAGATAGGAAAGGACGGTGTCCACAAAAAATATAAGGCTTGGATATTCTCATTCATTAGGTCTTTCTACCAAAACAATTCATTCAGAAATATCCACAGCTATGACGAAAGATACATTTATTGCTACTTTAAAACGTTTCATTTCGCGACGAGGAGAACCAATGAGGTTGAGAGGTTGTACTCAGATAACTGCACAAATCTCACAGGTGCAAAAAATGAAATAAATGCTCTTACTGAATTAATTGTAGAATGTTCTGAACAGATAATGATGACTTGTGCGAATGAAGGTATTGATTGGAAATTCATTCCAGCGCATGCTCCTCACTTTGGCAAGTTCCGTTCCCAGTGACCTACTCTATCACTCCCGCTCACTTCCTTATCGGAAGAACTTTCACACTTTAACCCGATCCTGACCTCAAGGACAAATTAGAAGGATGATTGGACCGATTCCAACGGTTACAGCAGCTTCAACAGCATATGATGGAGCAGAGGGTCCAGAGAATACCTGACCCAGTTACAACAAGGCAAACAGTGGATCAGAAATGATTTCCATATCGACAAGGGAACATTAGTCACTATCAAGGATAACAATTTTCCGCCTCTCCATTGGCGCTTGGGAAGTCTAGTCGTTTTGTTTCCTGGAGAAGACGGCATATCAAGAGTGGTTGCAGTGAAAACTCCAGAAGTGATCTGCCGAGCTTTTTCAACATCATGTCTTCCCCTTGTGCAGTGAACTCCAATTTCTCAGTTTTATCTGAAAGGTGTAATGATCTTCATTGTTCATCGAAATAAAAAACATTTTTTTCAATTCATGACTTATTTTGACTTATTTTGAAAGGTAAAAATAAAGTATGAGAAAGCCTTTTCAACCAGTCTATTATCATTACCATATAAATAAACGTGCATAATAATCATACAATTTTCGAGGAAGCACATACGTGTATATTGGAAAAAAAAACAATACTCGAGAATTTGTTCCTCGTTATCATCAACTTGGTGTTACGAAAGGTCTCCGTAAAAAGGAAAAACCGACCCACACCAAGATTTATCTACGAATTAGTCACAACAATAGTTTGGGGGTGGAAAAAATATGCATATATTGGGTCATTGTAACTGTTATGTCCTTACTTCGGACTAAATTGCTTATCAAAGGTAACAAATTGATCGAAACAACTGAATACAAAAGACTGTTATATTCGACACCCAGTTCAGAATGAATACATGAAACATTCAAATCCAATTTTCACATTACGACAGAGAGGGAAAAGTACCTAAAAACAACCGAAACGAATCAGTCTTTCTACACTGGCAAACTTAAACGTGGTATATACACTGATCAACAAATACGCTACAGTAACTATATTCGTAAAATACTTGAAATTGTAAAAATTTTCACTTTGAAATGAACCTATTAAAACAATTTTTTCAATGAATTTTTGGGTTGATTGGAACCAATTATGTCAACTTTTATTTTCAAATAAACCTATTGGCCTAAGAGCGAATTGTTGAAATTCTGGCCTATAGAATGAAATGCCGCACCAAAAAATTACCCAAGTAGCAAATTGAATTCTATAAGGTCTGGATAAACAGCTACAAGATATATCCTACGGGATACTTGAATTCTTATAATGGTCTACAAAACAATTAAATGATCCTTATACAACCAGAAAAGGGCCCATTTTTATAAAACAGTCTGGTAGTACTACAAGAGTTCTATTGAAAGTTTATACAAGTTTCATATGACTGTTTTATACAACTCTCATACTACCCTTTCATACTGATTTATACAGTTACTATAAAGTGATTTTATAGTGTCTCACGTAGTCACATCCATAAAATGGGATTGAAGCGGCAATTTAAGGGTCTTACAAAATGGTTGTATAATGCTATCTATTTTTTATCATGCACAATTGCAAGCACAATGAAAAAATTTTACATCGGTAGTAAAAATTTTAAAATTTCTATACATACATACAATTTTGATACGCCACAGTTTTACTGATTGTAGGTATATGTTTGGCAGAAAAAAAAGCGCTTTAATTTCATTTTAGTTTCAAGTAGATACCTACTTGAAAGAATAACAAAATAAAAAATCCTAAAATTATCTTTTTTAATGATTTTAATAGGTTTTTACTTCATATGAGGATAATTCTTTCACAAAATAATTCTCTGAATAATAATAAAGTCACATTTTTCAATTTAGTTTCATGTTTCCAATTCAATTACTCATAATGGTGGCGATAGCCGCTACAGGAATTCCTTATTTAAAAATGGCGATTTATAACACAACAATTTTATCCCAAAGGAATGCCTTGAACAATGTTTCATCGTAAAATGAAACAGTACACGATAGAACTGTTTTATAACGAAGAATATTAATATAATACAACTATTTTTGATAAGTAATAATTATATTGAGATTCGCGAAGAGGTTTGCCAGATCTTATAGTAAGGTAATAAGAATTCAAACTTTCAAACCAGCTGACGATTATTAATTATTTATCAATGAACTCGAAATTCGCCATAGCCGAGAATAGTAATATCGACTATAGCTGTGGTTAGATTGGGGGCTTACATGGTGGTTATTTATGATACAAGTGTTAAAAGTGACACCCATCAAAATAAAATATTTCAATGCAAAAATAAGGTTACATTCCCTTCAGTCGTATAACGCAGAACGAATTTATTCTGTCATTTACTGTTTTATCCTATAAGGCTTTTATAAAGAAGAGAGGTTTATTGTAGTTGAAGTTCACGTATGAAAGTGTTTTATAATCCAACGCAACTGAATGCTTCATCAAATATTTATTATACAACACTATACAACTTCAATAAGACAAGCTTGAGTAACTATTTTATAATGTTGTAGCTAATTGAGTGTTCGCCGATTGAAAATAACTTTTTAAAAACAATTACGAAAAGCGAAATTTATTTGAGCAAACATACAGGTTGAAGTCTACATGAATACTGAATGAATACTGAATTAGAAGTTCTCATGAACATTAGAATCAGAAGAGATTAGAAGAAATCACATTTCTTGCTATTCCGAGAAAGGTGCTGACGCTGCGTTCATCCGCTGGGTTCAGCTGTCGGTGCCGTGGGAAGACGTTCCTACAACTAGCTATGAGTTATGTGGTACTTTATAAAACCCTTATACAACAGGTATACAAGTCTTATAAAATTATATCCTTGATATTGTAATATTGTAAAGTGATTTTTTCTTTTTCCATAAATATTATTATTTCTTTGAGAATCATCTAGTTCACGAATTGTTTTGCTATCCATGCATCTACATGCACTTATTCGAACAATAATTCAAGTATCATTTTGCTGACAACGTGTTATGAAGATCCTTGTCGTTGTCACCTCATATAACTTGGCTAATTTCTATTGGTTAAAGAACTGGAATGTGTGACGGTGAAACACGATTTCTTTATTGTTTGAAGGCAGATTTCACATAGTTACAGTGATAGCAACATGTACCTCGAGTGAGTCTTTCACCTATTTCGGCGACCTGTTGTGTTTTTCTGGTGGTTTAATAGATATTTTCTATTGATACGTTTTTCATTCCGATCATCCCCAACAGTATAATGCGTTTTAGCATATATTGTATAAGGGTCAGTATAAAATCATTCAATACAACAATTTTCTTCAAAAAACAAAATTATCTCAACAAAATGCTCAATAAAAACAAATAGTCCTCAAAAACAACGCTATTCGACTGTTATACAATTATTAGAATTCCATTTTAATAGTTGGGTAGTACTTAAGACAACAATGACAAAATAACACATGTTTGTCTGAGCAAAACTTCTACAAAAGTTTCATCTAAGGATTCCGGAACGATTCTATTTTGCAAGTCTGCAGGTCAGCAAGCTGTTCCCAGTGTAACTTTCGAATTTGAAGGCTCGTGAATTGCTCTCCGGCAATTTTTTTTTGCAGTTTAGGGTGTATAGAGATGCAATATGACCGTATGTACGCATTTAAAAAAAAAAACATTGCAGGTCGGCAGAAGTTCTTGTAGGTTGGGGTGTATACAGGTGAAACTTGACCGTATAATTGCATTTTTGGTGAATGAAATTCATTTTTATGTTCTTATCTCACTTTCTTCTGAACTTCTAGAATTTCCCGGAGTCCTTCGTCTCGTTCTTTCATTTCGTTTTCGAGAATTTTCTGGAGTCCATCTTCTCGTTCTTTCTTTTCTTCCTGTCGTCGCTTCTTCTCCAGTTCTTTTTCCTCCTACCGTCGCTTCTCATCTTCCTGTCGTCGTCTTTCCGAATCCGTTAATTGGTTTTGAATAAATTTCAACATGTCCTCTATCGTATCGTGCGATGTACTTCTCGTATTCATCATAAATTGTTTATTTTTCAGCAAAAATCCCACTTCTGACCCCAATGTTACGATATTTCCTTGCATTCGTTTATTGAAACTCACCTAAACTGCTCAGCTAAACTATCCAATGCTCTTTACTAAAACTCTGCCGTCTATCGAATCGCATCCGTATTTAAACTTGTGTACGCCTATGGAGAATCTTCCGGACTTATGTGAATTATGTGTATTGAATTTTCTACAGGAGTCGGGAATTCCTGGAAGGTTACATACCTTCTTCGACCTCTCATATTATTTTGCGTTTAACGAGCGACAGGGCCGGCGCTAGGAGATTTCGTAACAATATGCCTAAATAATAGTAGCAAAAAACAATTTAGTTCTGGCTCAATACAATTTAGCATTTAGTTTTCGAGTAAAATCGAATATATAAGAACTTGTTCAAATGAATGCTTTCGTAGTTCTGTCGGAAAAATGTCATTTTGAAAAAAATAACGATTCACTATTGGTGACAAGTCTTCATGTTATTTTCGATTTGAATCAGAGCAAATAACAATAATAACCAATGCCCATTTTCAAGTTCATAAGTAAGTAATTAAAATTCCCATACGTCTTTAACAACATTTAGTTCAATTATTAGCAATTCACTGAGATACCTATTGACCAAGTATTTGTCGACGTCTCAGAGAATGTAGATCAATTTCTAGCAGAACAGATGAGTGAGAACGCTTTGATGTAAAATCATTCAACTGGAAACCTAGGGTATGATCGATCATGTATCATCATAATCATAACAGATGAATTTGCAATTTCGAAACAGTCAACCGAATTCATATTTCACAAAGAAGCTTTATGGACGGGCAACTATATCCCTGTTTTGGGTTATGGGATATGATTTGGAAATTTCCGCCTTTTTCATTAGGTACCTAATGTGTGATTACTTATACATAATAAAAGATGTCCCAAAATTATCTGGATGATACGGATTGGTAGATATCCAGCATTCTTGAAGGGTAGAAAAAGTTACGCATGTTGGAAGGTCTCTTTTTTATTTTTTCCAGAAAGCAGCTATAGTTTTTTTCGCTTCTTTTTATGTGAGGTTTGACTTCTGTGAGAGTTGATCTTCTTAAGGGAACCAGAGCATATGGTAAACGAGAGAAACATATTGACCAGCAATATAACCACATGTCCTTTCTACAAGAAATCTGATCTCTCTTGGTATCTGGAGTCACAATAAGTACCCCAGTACCAAATAAGTTATCTATTTTGATGATCAATTTGAGCATCTGCATTGAATATTCTTTTTAGGACGCTGTCCCGTCTACCACACGATTGATCACAACCTAACAACCAATTGGGCGCCTGCAATTCTTTAGTTTTTTTTACGTAGATTGTGAACGCAGAATCCAATATAGTTTTTGAGATAGGTACCTAATATTGGCGCTTTTTTAAATAAACTAATCTTATTTTTTTTAATCATATACATTTTCCTATATTAGTATTTTATTATTTACTCTTACTACGGCAATAAGAAAAACAAAAATTTAAGTAAGGTCAACTTTATTACATATAGACATGAAAAAGCAGTGATATACATCAAAAACATTCATCACTTATCACTTAAGAATTTTCTTTTATACGACTTTCGAGTATGCCGGTCACCAGAATAATCTCTCTGAAGACTCCAACAGTAGTCAAAAACATAAAAAACATGGATATTTTGTATACCCACTTTGCTGTGCTAGGAGAAAGTTTACCATTTTTGAATCGACACACATATAACCCACTGATGTTCTTCATACTTAATTTTTTATAGAAAGGTCAGTTTTTACAAACATTCAGAATCAGTTTATAATTCACCGGCAACAAAAAATAGTATATTATGCAACGATCGTGTAATGATGGTTATTAATACATGATCATCATTGCATACGCTATTTTATCTACACCCAATAAATAATGAAGAACTAAAAATATTATATTATTAGGTATTTATATTGAACACAAAAATAGTAGGTAATCAATCGTATTCCTTTGAAAAATTCTACACAATTATTATTAATGTTATGACCACGGAAAATACAACAATGAGAAATAAAAAGAAAAAAAAATGAAAAAAAATATCTGCCGAGATCATGATTTGAGCCCGGACGTTCCTGGCCATTGACCATTAGGCCATGAGAGTTCACTCCATTTGGTCGAAAATAAAACATATGTGTTGCATTTGTCAAATGAAAAATATAATCCTTTCGATTGTATTTTTTTCTTGTCTAAGACATCTGTGGAGGAGTCGCTGGTAATTCTTCTATATCACTGCTATAGGATATTTTCATCCGATTATCAAAAATTGACTAAATTCTTCAAAAATTCAATACCTACTGATTTTGACTTGACATACGTCAAAATGCAAAGCTTGCACATCATGCTTGATTGAAAAATAATGGGTTTCTATTGGTTGAAAATCTGTATCATAATGAAAATCTGTATCGTAATGGATTTCATTATAAAACGGGTTGTGGGCATATAAGTGTATTATTAGAGTACGGGTGTAGATAAATAATATTATTTTGTTGTGAATTAATTTATGGTGGAACGAACGTAGAAATTAGCGGACAAACTGTAAGTCAGTCCTTTTTTCTCCGAATTACACATTCTATATCAAAATGCAAATTTTTAGAGCATAATATGAAACTTGAAAAAGTAAGTTTGCTTGAACGTAGTTGGCAATGTTCCTTGCTGAGTCGTATTGGTTCGGACTTCCATCTGTATTATGAACTCTGTTGAAACCCGTTGTGAAGAGAGAACTTATGAGAAATTCAAATCAAGGCAATCAAATCCAAAAAAAGGATGGAATGGATTTTTTGGTCAAAGAATGAAATTCAAATGTATGATTGATCAAAGAAATTGTGAAAAAAAAATGAGATATTGAATATGAAATAGCGAAGTCAAATAGTGAACGAATGATGAAAACAAGTTTAAAGTTGAGTTTTTCGATTGCTGACAACTGACAATATTTCGAGGTATGGTCGGTTATAAAGAGCCAAATTTCCCATGGTTGGGGAAAAGGGGTGCCAACAATGAGGCGGGAATTTATCGCTGTAATTGATCGAAAATGTCCCGCTTCATATGGGATTTTTAACATACGATGGAAATATTCGTTTGAAGATTCCTTTAGAGAAGTCGAACTTGACAGATCTAAAGTACCACGTGACAACAAAATTGGGTTTCATTTTCATTCATTTTTCAAAAGTCCCATCTGCCGTCGAAATTCAATTGTTTGTATTATTAGAGACAAATCTCATACGGGACTTCAATCCTGACATCGTAGAAGGAGCTCATCGGCGATCGAATAATGAAGGACAAATCTTTATTTTCATGGAGATTCTATTTTCCACTTTAATATTCGTCACTCGATCCGACAGAGCGACTCTGTTAATCACTCATCGCGACGGAAAATCACATTTTCCCATTTCGAGCTTTTTCACGGGTCGCATACGAAATCGATCTGCCCTTCTGCCGGATTCGACGAAAGCCCTGTAATAGTCTCCGGACTCCGGAGTAGGGCGAGAGCTAGAGCAAGCTTCGAGCTCTACGCAAACACGTTAGTCCGCTGTTTGCTTTAATCAGTGTCAGGAGTGCGTTGAATAAACAATTGACGGAACAATGATAATAACCGCGAGAAAAACGATCATTAGTCGTACTGCGTCGCGTTTTGATGCAGTTACATCTGGTTGACTATAGTAGGACGTGAATTATAACCTATAAAGAATTTCGCTCGAAATTATAGGTAGGTATTGAAAATAATTATTACCTGAAGGAAAACTCTTTGGAGCTTGTGAGCTGATAAATAGAACAAATAAAAACAGAACAATGGCTGACTTGCACCTGGATTTGAATCAATCTCTGGACATGAGGATAGCACAGTTCAAAAATGATCCTGATAAAATGAAGGACGTGAACGATTTTCTGAACGAATTGCTGGAAAAAGCGAAGAAAGAGGCGGAGAAGAGAAGCTGTAAACAAAAAGGGAAACTGGTAAGTCTAGTTCTAAGAATGAATGTTTGAATTAAAAAACAGGTTTATTGTTGAAGAAACTAACTGAACTTTTTTTTCAGGATGTATTGGGGATTCAGAGTAAGTTGTTTTCATTTCATATATTCGTTTAGAATATGACTTAAATGAATTGAATATTCATAGACGTTGCCTTCGGAATCAGGTGACTCTAACTACGGATAAATCGAAGAAATGGCCTAAGTTATCTTGAATATCTGAGGCAAGAAAGTACCTACTGAGCTGACAACTGAATTTCTTGAAAGACGTCTCTAATGGCACAATGGTTCAGTATTGACAATTCAAATGGTGGGTCTCTGAAGGGAAAGCCGTATTCAACATTTTTTTTTCGACATTACACCCAAATGATCGACTTTGACGATTATGATATTGATTTTGGATTGAAATAGAACAAAATATAATACATACATATATACAAAACAAACTTCACAATTCATAGTGCAATTCAGAAAATACATGAACTTGTGAAGTGAAAAATTAATGGGACCTAAATTTGATATATCCTGAGGAATTGGAATTTATAGAGTTTTAAGAGATCCTAAATTTTGTTCTGGGACATGTTGAGGCTAGTAACAAGCAAAAAAATTAGGGAAAGTTCAAATCCTTTCGAATTCTCCTGAATAGTTAGATATCTCATCTGAGGGACTTACTAGAAGACGTTTACATGACTCCTTGATACTGATTTGCTACTTGAGTCAACTTCCACATTATGAATATGCAACAATATGATTTACCATCATTAAACCGGGTGATTAGGAAAAAACTTCAAGGAAAGAGGATCAGCATTATGGAAATTGTTGAGTACTTTGAATAGTTTGAATACCGTAACAAAATATAGCACATGTGACATAGGATTACAAATATTGTCATATTTTCAACCTCCCCTCGAAACATTGGTGAATTTCCATCACAGAAGTTTCCCTTTTCAGAAATACCGTCTGATTTGTTTCTATTTCCCAAATAATTATTGCTCCTATATAATTACCATTCTATAAGTCATTTGTTCCCTATTGTTGATTATCCATAATACAAAGGTAGGCCTAGAATATATACATATACATTTTCCGTTATTTCAAAAAACAAATAATTTGGTGAAGTCGCAGCGAAAAGTAGTTCACTCAGGCACACCTTCACTTTATGTTCCACTTTTACTCTAAGAAAGTTGACACATTGCTGATCAATAGAGGCGTTCATACACGACACTTTTACTTATAATTTTGTGTATGAACGCCTTCCATTGAATGGCACTAAAAGAAAAAGATAAATAACAAGTAAAAGATAAGTAAACGTTCGGTCCATGAACCAAGACTATGTTTCCATTAAACTGATTGTGATGGTTTTCAAACTAAATGTTGCAAATAAGAAGAAAGAAAAATCTAATTTATGAGCCAATTAATCCAAGACGTGATAGCATACATGTTAAAACCTAGGGACACGTATTAATCACCATCTATTTATTTCATCAATTACCGAATGGAAATTATTCTATGACTCATTTTTGTTACATAATCTGATTTTTTCGCGTGAGTGCTCACTTCAACACCCCTTTGATATCAGCAAGTCAATAAGAAACCTCCAGAATAAACCACCAGAATTTCATACAAGAAAAGCCGGTTAACACCCGGTTTAATTTTCAAATATTGGTTATTTTCATATAGCTCATATAGCGTATTTTTATCGATATTATATGATATGATATGAAGAGATTCTCAACACCAACTATGGTGTTGAATTCGCGTTTACATTTCGAAAATGTTGCCGTATTAACTTGACGAGATTGTGTTCAGAGATTGTGCTGTCCACGTCGCGTCGGTTTGAATTCAATTGGTTGAAGGGAAATTTGGAAGCGAATTCCCATCGATCAGTTGCATTCTCCAGTTTATTCAACCCTGCATACAGATATTTATCGATCAATATCATGGTAGCAAGGCATAGTTGCCTTTACCATGATTGGTTGATGAGCAAAATTATCCAAAGACGGACAATGGCATGTTCCCTCACAAATATTTTCAGCAGAAATTGCGGTAAATCTTTATCAATCTCAGGCAGAAAGTCGAGAGCTGTCCCATTTGGAGCCATTATCAAGACTTCTTCGCGACTTGATGCCAAGTCGAAGTCTTCTTAACTCCAACTATCGAACACACACACACACACATATATATAGAAGGGTAGTCTCTTGACTGGACTAGTTGAAAAAACCGTCTAAATTTGGAAAATCCTCATGCAATGACAATTGACCTTGGGGTTGCAGTCATAAATTGAGTTTGGCCTGATATAGTGAAACTCTTTATTAAATTGTCGAGCTTTCGAAAAACTTTAATTTCTTTTTCAAGACATCTGAAAAACAGTGTTTATTGTTACATATAACACACAAACATGTTCAAAATGAACTTACTAATGTGAGATTAGGTATAAAACAGCAGATGAAAAATCCTTGTCCATCAAATGTTTTTTCTGTTTGTGATGGACAAGGATTTTTCATCTGCTGTTTTATACCTAATCTCACATTAGTAAGTTCATTTTTAACATGTTTGTATGTTATATGTAACAATAAACACTGTTTTTCAGATGTCTTGAAAAAGAAAATAAAGTTTTTCGAAAGCTCGACAATTTAATAAAGAGTTTCACTATATCAGGCCAAACTCAATTTATGACTGCAACCCCAAGGTCAATTTTCATTGCATGAGGATTTTCCAAATTCAGACGGTTTATATATATATATATATATATATATATATATATATATATATATATATATATATATATGTAGAAATTGATGTTTTCACGGATCTTCGATATGCAAGATGAATTTTTCTGGGTTTTTATCCGTTGCGGATAAAAACCCAGAAAAATTCATCTTGCATATATATATATATATATATATATATATATATATATATATATATATATATATATATATATATATATATATATATATATATATAGAACGCATTATAAGAACATCCGTAAACTGAATTGTAGAAAGTGGCAACGATTTTATTCAAATGAGGTGGAAGAAAGGGTGAGGTTCTCAATGTCTTTTTCCAAGGAAAAAATGAGTATCGACATTATTCTCTTCATACTTCGCTTTTAAAGGATTTCAAAAAAGGTTTCATGAATTTTCCCCGAAAAATGCATTGGGTTTTGGTTATTGTACGTAGAAACTTTTCATTTTGGCGTTTTAAAATACCAATCATCTTTCAACAAGCAATAATCCCGTTTCAATTGGGTCTGAATACCTCGAAAGTACACGATTTTTTTATTTTTGATAAGCTATAATTTTTATGATTCGAGTTGGCTCTGAGTATCTTCTCTTTCAAAGGGAGCCTGTCAAAAATGTTTCACAAAAAATATCACGTCTCCTACGTGTCAATGAGTAAAAATGTGTCCATGGTTCAGTTCGAGACGAGTTATCTTGATATAGCGATTCCTGCAAATATAGAGAAAAAACCGATTGGAGAACTATTAGGTTGAGAGCAACAATATAAATTCATTATATACCTACCTCGGATCGTCAACTATAATTATTGTTAGCTAATGAATTGAGTACAACGCATTTCAAGGCTGGTCAGCTGATTAAAACAGTAATAAAAACGAACTTTTTTTCTTCACAAATGTTTTTACGAACCAAATATGAATTATCTGCATGAATGGTGACAGCTTTTCTCCTTTTGTTCCCGAGTAGAATATCTCTGAATAATTATTGCAAAGCCATGATCCTGATCTAGTCTTCCTTCAATATTCTTACGAAAACGCGTAGACGTTTGCCAGATATCATCCAATGTACGGCGTGGTATTGGACAGGAAAAGTATCAGATATCTGCTATGGTATTTCGACTAGATTTGCCAATCTCTCGGGTAATCAGTACGTGTTCAATATGAATCCGTATTCACTTCAAATAATTGAAAGTTACAACGAAAACACGGTAATCAGTTATGTATATACTTACTCATTTTTTTCACTTTCTAATATATTTTCACCTCAGTCAACTGAAATGAAACGATAAATCGAAAGTTTTTTCACGTGAGAAAAATACTGAAATGAATAAAATCAATTTGAGGTTTCATCATTTCATGTTCAGTAGAAGCCAATAAAATTTCCTTTACAGTAGATAATATGGTTGAAAAATACTTGCCGAAGTATTATTTTTTCCACATCGCGCAACAAGCTTTTTTTCCCTTTTTTGGCACGTTATGTCACCAGAAGACGTTTGCAGCTATACTGAATCTACATTTTGCAATTATTTTCAACTTGAAACTAAATCATTATTTGCCAGCACTTTCAATAATTTTTTTTTAATTTATTACAATTCAATTTTGATTTTCCCATTTCATTTTCAATTTTACTTTCAGTATTTTCATTTCTTTCATTCCTGTTCATTTTGATTTTATATCTTAATTTCCTTATAATTCTCAATTAACTATTATAATTTGTTCCTGATTTAATGGAGATTATTCAGCTTTCACTCGAGAGATCGGATTGGCCGAAACTTGATGGAAATCTATGATAACGTAAACAACACCTTATTGTTTATGTTGAATTTCTCTTTTAATTTCAAAACTGCTACACGTGTTTCACTATTCTTCAGTCGTTCTATGGTGCCACAAAACATGGTGATTTTTATAAGTTATTTTCATTGTTCATTTTTTCATATTATATTTCCAATTTTTCATGACCTTTTTTATTCATTTTTTAAGATTCTCATCTAAATTATGTTTGAGATTCTTATTTTTTTATTTGAAAATATTTATCATTTTTCTCTACTCTTAATGTTTCTTTGGTGACGTGTGTGGTAAAACACTTTATCTACACCCGTACTCTAATAATACACTTATATGCCCACAACCCGTTTTATAATGGAATCCATTACGATACAGATTTTCATTACGATACAGATTTTCAACCAATAGAAACCCATTACTTTTCAATCAAGCATGAAATGCATGCTCTGCATTTGACATTTGTCATTCAAAATCGGTATAGGTATTGCACTTTTGAAGAATATAGCCAAACTTCCATAATCATAACAAAATGTCTGATACCAGCGATATGGGAGAATCACCTTCGACACCTTCAACGACAGAAATACAGTTAGAATGATTAAATTTTACATTTGACAAATGCATGATTTATCACTTATTTTTTCATCAAATTTTTTGGGCTCTCCGTAGCCGAGCCGTCTGTGGCGCTGACATTGATTATTCTAGCTGGAGGAGACATTGGTTCGATTCCGGTCTCGAGTAATATTTTTTTTCTTTGATTTTTGATCTTCTTTTCATATCTCATCGTTTTAATTCTCGAAGTAATACTATTAATTACAATTCTGTGGAATTTTTCAAAGAAATTCGTTAAATTAATATTATTGTGTGCAATACAAATATAAATATAATATTTGTAGTTCTTCACTATTTATCGGGTGTAGATGAAATAGCGTATGCAACTCTCATGTAATGGTTATCAATACACTCGCATAAACCATACGAAACTCACCTTCGGCTCGTTTCGTATCCCGGTTTATGCTCATATATTAATAACCATCATTACACGATCGTTGCATAATATACTATTATCTACACCCGTACTCTAATAATACACTTATATGCCCACAACCCGTTTTATAATGAAAGCAGTCACGGACCACTTTCACAATATAAATTATTCCACGGACCCCTATCAAAGAATATCTTAATCTCAAGTAAAGAAAACAAGCCAAATTGAATTGAAAAATCACTTTTATTAGTTGGTAGTAATAATGGCACTATTTTTTTTTCTAAAGCTAATGACAGGCTGTTACTGTTCGGCTTCGATAAAAACGTTGAATTGTGGGGTTGTCTACGACAAATCAAGGCGCATGTCATCGGCGAGGTTTAAGCGATTTCGATTTTTTATTTTTATCGACACTAAAACCGAGAACCCGGCTTCACAAAGATATTTAGTAGCAAATGGTATGAGAACGGACATAGCTCGCTTAACACGAAGAGGGTAAGCTTCACTCATAGAACACCAAAACTCGCCAAGACCTTTTGCATGAAATTCAGCCTTCAAAACTGCTTTAGATCTCATGTCAGTTGAGTCATCTTTGATGAGATCTTATTCGCTGATGCTGTCAATCTCTATTAAAAATAAAAATTGACTTCGCACCCATGTTCCTTTGAGTTGTTCGGAGCTGAAATAACCTTCAAAAGACGTCTGTAATATCTCCAGATGTTTAGACATTTCGTTTTGAATTTTTGATGTAATTTTCGTCATGTTCCCGTTACCTTGTATCACTAACTCTTGTAGCATCGCAAAATTTGCGAAGTTATCGTATTCTGTCCTCTTTTTCCAAAGACAGGTTAATTTCGTTCAAATGAGAAAAAATTTCTGCTAAGTACGCTAGCCCTTGTGAAAAATCTTCGCTCTTGAGATATTCATAAAGTGTATTTGTTTTATCTTAAAAAAAAGTAACACTTCTGTTCGCAACTCGAACAAGGGCTTCAAGACTTGTCCCCTTGACAGCCCACGAACTTCTGTGTAGTAAAGCAGTACTTCATGTTCTGATTCCATTGAAAAGTCTTTTGAACAGGCGGTGTTTTAAGTTTTAAGGCTCTTGCTCTGATGGAGTTGATTATTCTCACACATATCGACATAACTTCCTTCGAATAAGTGGGCAAAGTTCGTGAAGCTAAGGCGTGTCGATGTAAAAAACAATGAGTGATTATGACATGAGGGATCCCTTTTTTGATCAAAGCTGCAAAACCAGATGTGTTACCAAGCATTGCCGGGGCATATGCTACCTAGTTTAGTTCTTCAATCGGTATGATGTTCGTTGAAAAATCTTCAAACTATTTCTAAGACGTCGGAAGCCTCAGTAGTCGCAAAAAAGAAACTCTTCTTTGATACTACGTGTGTCATGATGGACGTAACGAACAAACACCAAGAGTTGGCTGCATTGGGAAACATCGGTGCTTTCATCCAATTGCACACTGAATGGAAATGGTGAAGCATTCAGTTCTTGCGTCAAAACATTTGACGACATTGCAATAATTCTAGGATAGATAGATAGTCGGTGACCGATCCCAGTTGGCAAGCGATAGTAAATGAACAATCAGAAACAAACATGAAACAACTGCGCTGCTAAGAAACCCTGCCCAGTTTAATCTTTGTTCAATTAACTCATGTTTTCTGACTGTTTTTTAACTGACCTACTGCGGCTCGTTTCGTATTCAGGTTTATGCTCATGTATTGATAACCATCATCACACGATCGTTGCATAATATAGTATTACCGCACTAGTCCGGGATGTGCAATTCCCCCACGAATAATTATTGAAAAAAGTGCACTTCACCAAACACTCGAAGGAGGAAGTATATCCTCAATATTCAATTCACAATCCTCGACTGATTCGTTCGAAAATAACCCTTTTTAGTTAGCTGAACACGGTCTTGTTTTAATTTTCGGAACGATAATACCCTGTGCATCACCAGTTCTAAATACTCTCTTCCTTATCAGTGATAGAAAATGCCACTTGATATTGAATTTTTTTTCCAGATGGAACCAAGAAAATTGGAGCATGGTCCAACAGGGCTCGCACATCCGCCAGGACGTTTGCTTCAAGGATTTTTACTACTTTGTGCAACTGCACTAACTCGGTTAAGACTACTTTGACCACCCGTAATAATAACTGAAAACAATCAATGTGATATATAGTAGGGTGATAATGGGACTGACAGCATAGGGAACATCACATATCACATTATCTATAAATGTATAATTTCATTCTCTCTTACGGTAATAATCTTCAAGCTGAATGTATAATCCATAATCCGCTTATGTTTCTGAATGCTGTTGTTGAAAAAATATCGGATGTACCTTATTTATAATCATGTCAAGAAATTTATGTAGCTACTTTTGGAAAAAAGTGAAAGGTGAAATTTTCTCGTGGAGAATTATCACGCGTGATCATTATTTTCATTTGGTTTGGAGATGATCCCATTTTTCTTCTCTTTTATGGCAAATCTTGACGATTTCATCGATAACGATAAAGCATTGAAACATTTTATTCAATCCAAGTCGAGTACCTTCTATAATGAATTTGATTACAGGAATGAGAAAACAGTACATAAAGTTTCTGTGAAAAAGGATAAAAAGTCAAGAACTTTCCCTACAATTGTGGCGTAATGGTAGTTGGGCGTGCGGAAAAGTCACCTTACGCACGTGTTAGGTTCACTATTTTTTCTACTGGCGCGGCGTGTGGAAAAAATCCAATAAAAAACATTTTTTATCAGATATATACTAACGAACGTTCTGCAAATTAATTGCAGAGGCTAATATGTTTTCCACTGAAGTCAGATCTCGGTTTTCCACTGCTTTGTCATCAAATTGACTAAAAGAGGTCATATAATTGGTTTTGACAAGGTAGTGCTTTGACTGGCAGATTAATTTTTTTTGCTGCTACGGTAATTCAAAGTGACAAATGAAAAATGTCAGATGTTTTTTATTTTGACATTCATTTGATGAGGCTTATACCAGGGACAATAAAAAAATATCGGAACATACTTTTGTGTTATTGAAAATGATAGCACTATTCTAACAAATTTCTTTATTTTTCTGTCATTCTGTAAACTACGACTATACAAATATATATTCTGAATATTTAAATGTCACTAGTACATAACAGTGACTCTTTCAACGCTAAAATAAGCGTGCGCTAGGAGAAATAGATTTTTTCAGGTGTGTTTTCGACCTGAAGAAAGATTTTAGGGATGAAATTGTGAATGAAATGAAACTTGTTCAGTCATTCATCTGATTGGTGTGAAAAAAAAAATAGTTCGAGGGAGTGATGACACATGAGGAATTTATGTAATAGAATACAAACAAATTCCATAAGATATTTTATCGCCTACTAGAATGCGTTTCAACAAGTGAATTACTTTTGATATCTCTTAGTTGTGTTCAAAGATACTGTTCAAAGTCCAGCTCATCCTATCCATCCTGGTGAAGAAAGAAAAATATCAATGTAAAGTTCATTGAAACAAAGGTTTTTCATCTTAGAAGTTTTTTGCCACAGGTTACAATATAGTTGCTCGAATAGACAATGGAAGTCCAAAACAATACCACTCAGCTGAAACTCAAACAAATGTTATATGAATAATTCTGTGTAAAATTTTATTTATGGGAAGTATTTTTGCTTTTATTAATTCCTATGCAACAATGACTTTATATCGGTCTGTAATGGTGTAATCCCAAGGCATATTCTGTAAAATAGATATGTAAAAATCTTTCTAAGGCAGTAAAATTTATATTTCATCGAGGAAAATTCCTCAGCAAATTTTCGAGCCATTAATTATCATCAGTAAGTGACTTCAAAACACAAAACTGTCTCGAATGCCTAAAACGGACGCATATTATTGATTTCGACTTATATAATTACAGTATTCTGATACTAGTCGGCGATAAAATATATTATACTATTTTTGAGTTTTTCTGGAACACCAATGAAATTTCTGGAATAACAATTGCCGTGGTCACATACTTCATGTAGGTACCTCTGAGACAAATCTTCCACAACATCGTTATTTTGAACTCAGACCAATAATCTTTTGGTTCATTCAGAAACGAAATATTTATCGATAAGATAACCTCTTTTTGTATCCCTAGTCCAGCCATACTAAACCTTTTTCATATATGGGTCCACAAACACGTTTCAGTCTTGATGCTCGGGCTACAAAAAATATTCAGGTGTTAACAAAAACCAATTCAAAATTGGCCATGTATTTATTGAAAAAAAGAAAAGGTGGTCGCAATAAAGCCAGCTGAACAATACATGATCTTGTAACCCTTATAATATAAGGTTATCGTGAAGCCATCTCGCTCGCGCGACCCGTGACCATGCACTGTATATATGAGATCGTCGTACGATCGGATTTCGGATCCGTCTGAATCCAGCCTTATGCTCTTTGGCGGGCGCCAAATTCAAAAACTTTGACTGTAACTCGATGTGGGCCAATCACAAGGGCCCGGCGGGCCGCTGGTTTAGTATGGCTGCTCAAGTCTGTTGCAAGAGTTTGTGTAGTGGTAGGCTTTCGCATATACTATCCTCGATGTTGTAATCTTCTGGTATTAAACGTTTTGAATGCAGTGACACAAACTCCCACTGAAGAATATGTGTTTCTGAATGAAATAAGTTCCAAACGAATAATTTTTTGAGTGAAATTCATATTGATATTTTTGATACCTGAACTTGTTAAACATCACAAATAATATCCTCAAACTTCGGGGGACTGCAATATTTTGTATCTACACATTCAGGATATTCTGACATTTAATAATGTATTGGATTATTTGAGAATTGTTAGCACCTCTTAACCGATATAGAAAAGCTTGACTCTATACAATTATCCCCTCAATGTTTTTTGTGAATCATTTTGATAATTTAACACACTTTCAATTTTTGAAACTGAATATATAATTTCATAATAATAATTATAAAATTATATAAAATGAACAAATGCCTCCCTTCCGTAATATATCTATATATAAATATACATATATATATATTTATATACATATATATATATATATATTTTTCGAACATCGAATTGTCATCCATATAACGCATATATATATATATATATATATATATATATATATATGCGTTATATGGATGACAATTCGATGTTCGAAAAAATTATTGGGACTCCTTGTATATATATATATATACGAAGATCTTCGTGAAATATGTCATTCATTTTTAATAATTTTAATTGATTTTCACGTTTTAGTCTTGAGAAAGAAAATAAACATTTTCGAAAGCTCGACAAAAACAAAGAGAACAGCCTAATTGTCATCCCCAGACTGCAACCCAAATAAGTCTCTCTACATAACGCATACAGTCACAATTTCGAATAAATATATATATATATATATATATATATATATATATATATATATATATATACATATATATATATGTACATATATATATATACACTGATTCAGGATTTTTTTTAAATGTTTGGAATTGCCTTATAAATCTTAGTTCACGAAGATATATCAATACATATTATGGAAATAGCGACAATCAAAAACTGCACACCTTAGGCGAATCAAAAAGACCATGTTGACCTTTACAATTTTTAGCTGTACCTATAAATGTGATGTAACTTTGTAATATTATATATGAAATAATGGCTGTTATTGTTTGAAAAGAGCCATATGGCAAAATTTGAACTGTCCGAAATATGGATTTTATTTATTTTTTTCTGTGAATTGTGAGTAAAAAAAATGAAGTTTTATTATAATGCTAGGGTACCTAAGTATTCTGGATTATTATATTTTCACAGCAACAAATTCGTACAGATTAATATTCAAAGTGGATGGGATGAAGTAAGACATAATGATAAAAAAAGTAAAGAAATATTGAAAATTTTCATGAATTTCTTCATTTCAAAGTCGTACTTATCCTTGAGTCATTTGTTTTACATCTACTAGCTTTGGAATACTAAAACTCATCCCAGAATGGATCTGAAAAACTTTCGTTTGATTCGTAGTCATGTATTTCGACTTTACAAACGTTTCAGTTCCTTCGTCATTCGGAAAGATGAATACGCTAACTAGATCAATTACCTTTTCATATTTACACTTCACACGTTAAATCGCATAATGAAGCATCATGCTAAGAAAACTTCATTATCTGGTTATTTCTAATATATTCAGTTGTATTATTAGTATGGGATCGATGAAATAAACTATCGCGATTTAACAAAAAAACACTTATTCACGAAAAAAAAATTTGTAACTTGGGGTTCGCAATGCTTTTCAACCAGAGACCTGAATGTCTTTATATGAAAGCCATAATTTGGACAAAAGTCATATACAGCAGGGATTAATTGCCAGACCATTATTTCTTCAATCTGATATATGTGATTTGTATTCATTAAAGAACCATTTTTACATCTATAGATTCAACTATTTAATGGGTTCATTCTACGGAGGCTTTGAAAGAAAGGTTTTTTTTACTCGCAGATTGAAGAGAAATGGGAGAAGTTTCTGTTAGATGAAAATCAAGAGAAACGTACGATACATATTGAGACGAAATGATCACCAGTGTATATATGTAATAGGTAGCATATAATGTAACCTTCAAAAAATCACAGGTGATCAGTTCCTGCAGGTGATCATTTCTGAAAACTCTTCAAGGAAACTGTTGTATATGTATTTGAAGCAATATTTTGTTATCATTGTATGAGTGCCCTGAAGGTGTTAAACGATAAATTTGATGGAATAATAGTGAATGTATCGTTTATGTCAAAAATAAATATATATATCTTATTCGTCAAGTCTCTAAATTATTGGGACTCGAAATATAACAAAGCAATGACATTGCTGTTTTGATTGTGAAATATACAAATATATTTCTTGGATTGAACTAATTAATATGTTTTACTGACCAACCTACTTACAAACTGAATTGAAGTTTCGTGTGTGTCCCTGTTTATGAATGATGAATGGATAGTTCTAGCCTTATTAGACCGGTTCTTTTTCAACTTCGAACGAAGAGAAGTTTTTGGATCATACAGGATTAATATAGCAGAAGAGGATAACTCATCATTCATTCTCATTATGACCAATAACGCGATGAACATCTATTAAAATAACTGATATTTACTGACAAGGAGACTAATATCTTGGGATTGAACTTAACAGGTAAAACGGTTTCTAGAAATTATGAAGAAGTTGGGACCTGCCAAACGCGAGAATATCCTAAGTGACGTCATTCGTCGCATTTACCCAGATCATCACAATTATGCCAGTTTCACTTGATTCACAAATAACGAACACGAATAAATGTAAGGAGCATTTTGAGCGAAACAAGCTGCCAGATATGTATAAGACGAATGAAATCACAGAATATGTAATGACAATCTATTTCAAAGTTCCCAATTAGCGTTATAAGCCACGACACGTAACTCGACGAAGCGTAAGTTTTGACGAAGTACGCATGTGCAATATAAATCCCAAACGTACTATACGCTTTACGCACCGTGTGTTGTTATACTTTACACCTCGTAGTGTAGAGTGTAACCTCTAGAATATAAGAAAGTTTTGAATTTTCGTACAAAGAAGGTATGTGAATAGTGAGCTAACACATTAAGAATGTCTTCCATCTTTTTTTGCGATATTCGTTAAGAAAACAATTCAAGAACTTCAGACAATTAACCTTCCACTTGACCAACTAATAAAATACGCAAGAACGTTTACTTCAAGCCTCTCTTTGGTTCGATGTTATAGTCTACATATGCCCTCTGCGTGACGTGCGTTTCATTCACGTTGTTCCTTGGCTGACAGTGGCGGATCCACGGGGGGCGGGGTTCGTGGTCCGGACTCCCCCCCCCCATTGGAAAAATAAGAGGTTTTTTTTCAATTTTTATCGGCTCCTAATTTCCAAATTTTGTTAGGGAACGAAAAAATGTCACATGAGCAAGACAAATGTTACCCAAACAAACAAATTTCGCTTGAAATTTTTGGGCCCACCGATTGTTCTTTCCTTTTTTTTCTGGTTCAGTCGGTTCAGACGCTGGATCAAGCCGAGAATAATATGAAAATAGAGTCCTCTTCATGTTGTAGGTTCAAAAAACTCCTTTTTTTCAACTATCAAATTGTAATTTTTCTCGATGACACTTTAACGAAAATTGACACTTGTCAGGCTTATCGAGGAAAAGTTCGAGATATTTCTGACAGTGCTGCCATTGAATCCTTTTTGGCGAAGTATCTGAAAAATTAGACTTGTTACATTTGTGATGAGTATTGTGTATGCCGGTAACGATTTGAATATACCATGTATGAGTAGAATATGCAATGGATTAGGTTAAATCAACTCGATTCGATTCAAAAAAAGGAAAGTTTTGAACCTACTTTACCTCCTGGCTACACCTTCAAATTTCGCTCATGTCAATCTCTTTCACCTTTTTTTGGATCTTGACTAGTTGTTGCTATACTGTAGCTCATAATTTTCTGTTATATATATATATATATAGAGTTATGGACCCCCCCTTGACCTGATCCTGGATCCGCCACTGTTGGCTGATAACCCCTATAATATATTTTAAAATTCGGGGGGAAATTCGTTGCGTTGATTCAGCCCCAAAATGATTTACTATTCTTTTTCAACCCCGTTAGGCAATGAATTTCGATGAAATACGAAACACGCCTTGCATCAATTCTGTTAAAAAATGTTTAGGCAAAATTTAAAGTATATTTGGACCAAGGCATTCCATTGTCCAACACAAAATTCGTCCTGTTTTTCTCCCCATTAGGGATAAATTGTTCAATCATGAACAAATGTAGCCTAGAACACTCCTGAATAATGTAGCTTTCTGTTGGTGAAAAAAATTTTAAAATCGGATCAGTATACTTCCGAAGATTACACAAACAGAAACTAACCTTCTTATAATATTAGTATAGAATAGTATAGATATATTT
Source organism: Zygogramma bicolorata (assembly GCA_032362365.1). NCBI lineage: Eukaryota > Metazoa > Arthropoda > Insecta > Coleoptera > Chrysomelidae > Zygogramma > Zygogramma bicolorata. The sequence goes on from JAVJAQ010002541.1 coordinate 143,880, forward strand.
CCGAACTTAAGCTTAGCGAGTTCAAATGTGTTGAAGGACAATTTGACTCGTCATCTAATAAACCAATCCTTTTACTCCACTGAAGATTTTTCGATGCTCCATTTTAGAAAATTTCAATCAAATTTTATGTATTTCTCTCATATTGTTACGATATTTTATTGGGTTCGTTTATTGAAACTCCAAACAACGCTAAACTACTTTTATCACAACTCTTTATCACAATACAATACAATCACTCAAACTGCTCCGCTAAGTATTCAACGCTCTCTGTACCAAATAAACACTCTGATAAACTCTCTGTACCAAATAAACACTCTGATAAACTCTCTGTAATAGAAATTCTCTGCTTCGACTCCTGCACTTAGCAATACCAACGCTCTTTCCACTGAGCTCCGAATAACTATCTGAATAACTATCCGATTAACTCTGCTAAACTCCCTTTCTGAATAAGTGTCTCCTTCGCGATGAAGTGTCTCATTTTTATATACCTACGTACACCTGGAGAATCTTCGAGAGAGGCCTCGATGATGTTTATCGTATTCTCCAGGCGATCAAGAGTTCCTGGAAAAATGACCTTCGCTCTTCGACCACTCATATTATTCTGCGTTTATGAGCGTCAGGGCCGGCGCTAGATTCATATAGTATTTTTCACAGTAAATGGTATTGGTTTATTAACTGCAATAAACTACCCGATTTAATCCCATTGTGTACAACTTAAGGGTCTAATTGGTTTTATTATAATCCTTCAGTCAATACCATTTATTGTGAAAACTACTATAACAATATCATGTTGTGAAAATGTTGTGGGTATTCCTCTTATTTTTCCTTCACTTGTTACTCTATCATATGGAATGTACATATGATATCTTTTGTCTCTCGAAGTTTTATTCTCAACAAACTCATCGGCAGTGAATCTATTATTGAATTCGACTCCTATTTTATTTTTGCCCTTGTTTTTAATATGTATTCTAACTTCAAGTCACAAATTTCTTTAGCAATTTTCAAATGATTGTATCTACCTAAATTCTCATCGGCCCCCTCAATGGCCTCCACGATTATCATGTGTAGTCCCAATTCATTCTTATTACAATAAATCACTTCTATTTTTTTCAGATAGAGGTAAATTTTATGGCGTATCGTCAGGAGATTTTTGTGATAGCCCAGATCAGCTGTTCGGATTTTCAAAATGCAATATTCCTGGATTGTCAAATTCTATGTTATCTCTATGTGAATAAAAAATATTTGCTTCTTCTTGATCATCACTATCTTCCTCATCAGGATCAACGTTATTATGTTCATCATGAACCGATAATTTTTTTGTCGGTGGTGGAGACCCACCCCCTGAATCAACACTCATTTATGAAAATTAAACTATTCAGATATGATGGAAATCAAACCAGAAAATGGAAATAGATATGTACTCAGAGAGAAAATAAAAAATTATTTATGAAAAATTAGTAGGAGCACACCTGTTTTGATTTGCTTGTTGCTTCACTCGAAGCGTTCACTTCGAAGTTCAGCACGGAAGTCCACAACAGTAATCGTTTCTATTAGACCTCATGACCAAGATTTTGTTAACAATTGGTGACCACCCAATATTTGACAGTGACAGTGGTTGCCAATTTTTCAGGAAACCGCATTTCAAAAGTCACCACTTTTTTTACATGACAGCAGCGGTCAGGTTTGGACCGCAAACCAAGATTTCAGTTACTTTCGGACCATATCCATATCCCAGAAAAGTGCCCATATGGTTTCAATTGATTTCGACGTCTATCGGTCATCTGAATCTGACATGTGATGCATTTTTGAATACTCTCGATGCATAATTTCAACTCTCAAATCTACATTCCAAAATTGTTCTCTGCGAGTTATGAGCTGCCCTTCATTCAATTCAATGGTAGTTGACCATGTTTCCTAACAAATACGCGAAAAAGTGATCGTTTATTTCAAGAGTAACCCAGTGACTTTATGAACTTGGATCGAGTGAAGGAAACCACCAAACTATTAAAATCTTTTCGATTTCAAATTTTCAACCCATATTTTGTGTTCAAAATACAGTAATGCTCTCTTCTCTCTTTAAATTCCAGGTAAGTTACAGAAAATAATATTGTTTGAATGTATATATTGAAGAAGCTAGCAAAACCACATACGAATTTCGACTCGGGATGGGTTAAGTACCTGATTTTAGGTTCATTTTAGACTAATTTATTGCCATATTCCCGAATTTTTTGCCCCCCCCCTTCACAGAAAAATCCGTGGCTTTGCAAGATTCAAAATTATATGGCCAAATTGTAGAGCCTATTTTAGGCTAATTTATTACCTCATTTGATTCTTTTTCTCTATTCCATCTTAGAAAAAACTGTGGCCTTTCTAGCTTCGGTCGCAGCAAAGTCTTTTTAGAAACAAAACATTTTTAGCCAGTTAAAATAGTGATTCTTCAGCAATATTTTTAGGCTAATTAATTACCCTAGTTACATATTTTATTGCTCCTTGCGTTTTTGAAAAAAAAAACAGAATTTATTGATCCTCACCTAGGCGATGATGTAATCATCCGAACTGTAAATATTTGACAATTTGACATATCGAAACGATGATTACCGTCGAATGATCGATGAATGGCCAATAATGATTTTTTTTATCAACATTTTTTAAATTAAACCTGTGGCTTTGGTAGCTTCGGGCAAAGTCAGCAGAGCCATTTCTGCAATAATAACACTTTTCAGATTCCAAATAGTAATATTCAAGATCCAGTTTTAGGCTAATCAATTTACCTTGGTTTCATTGTTTTTGCTTCTTGCGTTTTCGAAATAAACATAATTTATTGATGTAATTATTTCAAACTATACATGCTGAAACGATGAATACCATCGAATGATCGATGAATGGCCAACAGAATTTTTTTGATCAACGTTTTTCAAAAAAACTTGTGGCTTTTTGCAAACTTCAGGAGAACTCTGTAGAGCCAATTCTGCAATAACAACATTTGCAAAGATTCAAGGACTATTTTCAGGCTAATTAATTACTTACCCCACTCTCATATTATTTGCCCTTCGCAATTTCGGAAAATAAAAGTTATTGAATCTCGTATAGGCGATGATATACATTATTCCAAACTATAATAATTTGACGATTTGACCTGTCGATATGATGGTAACCATCGAAGGATCGATAACTGACCCATATTTCTTTTTTTTTCTGTCTCACTGTGATACATCTGAAGATTTGGCAACGCTAAATCACCTGCCTGCTCTGAATGAATAGACAACATAGTCAGCTCATCATCTAATATTCGAAGTCGAAGGTACAGCTTATCAAATCCACCTTGGCACAAACTCAGATAGTTTTCAAGTTGCACACTGGTAGTGTAGACCATAACGAAAGAAAAAACACCTACTAGTCATAAATTTCAACACTGTGAACACATATAATAGGTGTTTTTTAATCTTAGTATACTCCACAGAGATCCCTCGGCATATACGTTATTATTTCTGTGCCAAGATGGATTGGACAAGCTGCACCTAAAATTCAATTATTTTAATTTTCAATAAATTACTTTTCAACATATTTGTATGGATGAAATGATATCCGGCTCAACCATTTTATTTATCGATCATTCGATGGCAGATTAACGATTCGACAAGTGAAGTTATCAAGAATAATATAGTTTGGAAATATGAAACTAAGGTAATTAATTAGCCTAAAACTGGATCTTAAATAATACTATTTGACAAAGGCGCCGTTTCCTGAGGGAAAGGGGGAGGACTCCCCCTGGATTTTAGATTTTTCACTCCATACTCCGCGTAAGACACGATTTTGACTTGATTTTGCAATTTTTTCTAAACTACAATTGTAAGTATCGTTCAGAAAAATTTTCATTTCAATTAAATGCAATACTTTGATTTGAAAAAATTGTGCCCCTCATTACCATTTTTTGTAATGTGCCCCCCCTAACATTTTTCATAACGGCGCCCATGCTATTTGGAATCTTTGGAAAACGTTGTTATTGCAGAAATATGGCTCTGCTGACTACTTCCAAGATAGCAAAGCCACAGGTTTGTGTTAAACACGTTGATACAAAAAATCAATGTTAGCCATTCATCGATCATTCGATGGTAATCGTCGTTTTGACTGTCAGTCAACCGGAAGAGCTGGGCTGTGCCCTTTCAACAGAGGTTCTTCATCAGGACATGACAGGAACAAAAATGAGGTATACAAAATTGCAACACAAAAGCTTTTCGCCAAGTCCAATTTTTTGCAAAAATTCATGTTTTTGTGTCCTGATGAAACATTTTTGAAAAAATTTCTATGTGATTAGTGGAAACAATTTTTTTTTCAATTACCTTGTTCCAAGAAAAAACATTCCCAAAACTATCGCTTCGTGGAAACACTTAAAGATCCAAACAAGTTTGTTTTCCATATTTTGTGTTTTCAAACACAAATTCAATGGGTCAATAAAAACAACTGATTTCCAAGTCTGAGTTCTTATTTTCAGTCACCTTTTGGAAACCATTACTCTACTAACAGCATAATAACATATCACATTTTTTGACTTGTAAGATATCTCTTTGAAATAGTAAGGAGGAAAAAGCTGATATTTTTGTCCAACTCCAAAATTGATAGTTACAATGGAACTGATCACAATCAAAACAAATTGACTGGTCTTATCACTCACTGATAAAAATAGATCACTTGTTACATTTTCTTCTTTCAAAAGTTCAGCACATAATACTAAACTACCATATTCTCTTTCACATTTCTTCACTATGAACATTATTATATTTTCACCAGACAGTGCTTGAGAAGAATCTGACTTATTTGTGTATATTTCATGTTGCCATCTAGAAATTCTAGTTTTTTGTAATTGAAGGGTTTTTTGGAGTTGCCAAGCAAGACCCCCCTTTTTAAAACGTTTTCGCTTTCGATCAGGTTGGTGATAAAGTGAACTATTGTCAGTTTTTGAACTTGTGGTATCATTGCCTTGTTTTGTGTTCTGACTAGATGGTGGACTAATCTTAGGCTCTGTACACTCAGATGACTGGGATATGGTGATCTTGGTCTCTCCTAGTCTTGGCTCAGGTGAACAATTGTTATCAATCAGCTGAGTAGGCTGGGACTGAAAAATGTCAGGTGAAGCTTCCCGTATAGGGAATATAATCTGTTTGACTTTGTTTATCTGTTTATATTTGGAACGAACTCTTTTAAGAACACTCTGTTTACCTATTACAGGAGAAGTTTCGTTTGATGCATCATCACTATTCGTATTTTCTACAAGTACTGGGGATAGTTCCTCCTGTGATATATTGTTTATGATTGGAGATTCTTGAAAACAGTTCCACCTCAAGGTGGGAGAGCTCGGTAATGCAATTGTATCATTCGAAATGAATATTTGGGAAGCACCATCACAATTTTTGAGATTCTCTGTGACGGAGGAGTCGATCCAACTCCTCGGGTTCTTGATTTTAATTCTCTTTTTGGGATTTGATTCACCACATTCAGAGTCCGAACTCGACCATGAAATATCACCCTGACTAATTTTATGGAGTTCTTGAGAGTCATGACAGAATTTTCGTGCCCAGAGTTTTGTAGCAGTCATACTTCATTCAGAATATCTAGAATGTAGAATTTTGGTCTCCGAAATGGGTTTTTAGAAAGGTTATGGTTTGAATGGTTTGGTTACTGAGTTAATGGGTGCGTCCTTGGACATATACCCAACGTCAAGTGAAAATTCTTTAAGTCATAGGAACGAGTGCGCTAACAAGCGCGTCTGGGATGTCCCATACTCGCTCCCGTTATTGTTTTGCAAGTAAAACAATCTTATGGGCATCAATGACTTCGCCAAATCCGTTGCCATCCGGCCTGGTTACCGGCACCGGCGTAAGGAGCCACCGGTCCTCGTCTTATTCTTCAGTTTCTTCTTCTAATATAACGAAATGCTTATATTTTCTTCTTCTTCTTTGTCTAACTAATTTTGTTTCCTTCTTCCTAATCTTCTTCTTATTATAGAGATAACCTTACATTTATACCACGTGTTCTTTGGAGGTTATAATAACGTTTAAGTAGTATAAAACTTTGCTATGCACGTTCTCGTAACGGCAGGTACACGAACAAACATATACACGTAAAACAGGTTCCGACCATTAACTAAACAGCCATACTGGCTTCAATCAGTGTGTGGAATCGCACCTCTTGGCACGGATATTTTTTTTAAACTAACCGGACGGTGAACAACAAATATTATTTCTATGGAGTCTTATGAGTGTTGGATTTAAAATTATTATTTTGGAAATATTTATAACTTAATACAGTACAGAAGTGCGAAAAGTGAAATAATTATGAAGTGTTTGTTATGGTTCACAATCCAAAATGCAGCGAATTCATTGAAGTATTCCTACAAAATCGAGAAAAATGTGCTCGGTGTCACAGTGCTCATTATATAATACTAGTACTATTTCACTACATAAATTCCCCATTAACGACAAAAAGCTTTGTCTCAGGAAGAAAAATATATTGAAAATTAGTTAACCAATAACTAAAAATATGTTTGTAAGTAGCCTCCACTTTCTAGAGCATCTGAAAATAAAGTTTAGTGGACGTTTCAGTTCCCACTTCGAAGCTATTTTCAAGACTATAATATAATATTTATTAATATATAGTTGAAGCAAAGTATGATTACATTTCTTCAAATAAATCATAGTTTTCTAGTCTGTTTTTTATCCTTTCACACTATCCCCCAATGGGGAAGATGACCCAAAGCTTTTAGTAGGTGGCAGCACTAGGGATGGTCGAGTATTTACGGAGCAGGTATTTTGTCACTGTGACACGATGATACTAGTATGGAACAGTTACCCGAAGTGAAAAATACCTGTTCCATGTGTTCCGGGACATCGCGTTCTATACTCTACTCGATATCATTATTTCGTAACAGACCAGTGTCGCGCTAATTCAAAAATCGAAGGAAACGAACGGTGTGGTGCACGACTGGCGCGTAAGTCTAGCTCTGTGACAAGAGTATTGGAGGGAGGTAGTACGAGTATTTCGGAACAGGGTATTACTTATAATAGGTGGAAGTGGGTAACAGTGACAAAGTCTAGCTCTGTGACAAGAGTATTGGAGGGAGGAGGGAGGTAGTACGAGTTTTTCGGAACAGGGTGTTACTTATAATAGGTGGAAGTGGGTAACAGTCACGGATAATAGAGTATACGGTCGTTCAATGCCACGTCATTGACTTGTACATGTCACTGGGTAACCAATCAGAAAACATGATTTGAGCAGGGCTGAAGTTTAAAAATGACACCGGCTGATAATCATGTTTTCTGATTGGTTACCCAGTGACATGTACAAGTCAATGACGTGGCATTGAACGACCGTATACTCTATTATCCGTGGGTAACAGTGACAAAGTCTAGCTCTGTGACAAGAGTATTGGAGGGAGGAGGGAGGTAGTACGAGTATTTCGGAACAGGGTATTACTTATAATAGGTGGAAGTGGGTAACAGTGACAAAGTATATGTTATATTTAGTATCATACGGCACAACGATAGTCTCTCGTATTAGAATATGGCTACATGTTTGAACATTTCGAAGCCAATGCTCATTTTATATAATTTATTTTATGCTACAAATATGGACTGATGCTTATGGACTTATGAAAATGGAACACTTGGAAAATATACTAATGAGCAAGAATATGAAAACTCAAGTAGGTACAACAGAAACAAAATTTTAATCAATTATCTCATAACTCACGAAATAAAAAAAATATACATGGAGTAACAAAAAACAAAATGAATAAAATAAATTATTGAATATTAACTGAATGATTCGACGCGTTCTGCATCTAATTGCCTCTGGACCAGAAGTTAATGATTTTGAGCAACTGTATTTAAAAATAGTAGTTGTTCAAATTTTCGAGAACTCAGCCTAGTTCTTCTCTCATTTAAAATAATTCCAGCCTTGGAAAAAAGCCTCTCACAGGGAACAGATGTGGCTAGGACACAACATCTTTCTCTGACTAGTTTACCCAAAAATGGGAACTTATATGTATTTTCTCTCCACAGAGGAACAACTAGTATTTTTGGAACAGGTATTTGTAACAGGTATGTGTTTGTCACTGGAACAGGGAGTACCTGTTCCAGAGAAATATTGGGATCAGCCATCCCTAGGCAGCACGACTGCATGTGCCTAACGAGTGACTTTGCAGGTTATGTTTTATTTTTATTTTAATGAATATTTTCAAAAGATACTCAAGAATCATAAGGATGTTTTCTCCAACCGATAGATCTGGATGTTTGTCTGTACCAGAAGTGAAAAATTTGTTGAGGGAACGTGGTGGATCCCTCAAAGGAAAAAAAAAGATCTGAGTGAAAGGTAAAAAATTCAAACTGATTACAGAGGTGTTTCGTTAAAAATTATCACCATCTACTAGCCCTGCTACGTTCTTTTGTAAGTGACTGGAGCATAATCTAGAATGTTCAGAAGCCTGAAAGCTCTTCCTTTTCAGGGCTACATCCCACAGCTTTTTCAGTTTTGTTTCTTTTGGAAATAAATGCGTACCTACATTTTTACATCCGAATGCACTACATAAGACCATTTTATGTCGATTTCAAATCTTTATATTCTTAATTATTGCAAAGAAGGGACGTTTAATGTTTTGAATTGTTGTCATTTGGCTTGAGAGGCTGTCAAAGGTACATGCAGTGGTGGCGCTCCTAGTGGTAGAGTTTTGCAGCCGTCATCCCCATTCAGGGCTGTTCCAGTCAGTACCTTAGTACTAGATTTAGTACTATTTGAAGGTATTCAATACCAAGGTACTTTTTGATGAAAACTAGTACTATTTCAGTTTTGAGATTGGGTTCAATGTTTCCGTCACAAAATCTCCAAATCGGTGTAGAGACTAAAGAAAGAGACAAATCAAGTCTACTAAATAGATAAAGAGAAAAAATATTGAGAAGAAGAGGGTCTAAGGTCTAAAGTCACATGGTCTTGTTCTAACTATTCTGTTGTTCTGTGAATGCTTTGTCAAAAGTTATAACTGTTGAAAGTTGTGGTTTGACTTGACAACTTTCAGATTCTTATCCCAAGAAATCTTGAAAATGTTCTATTATTACAAATGAAGTTTTCACTTTATTATCTCAAATTTTGTATTTCGATCAACTTTTCTGTGAATTTTGTTATCTCGTTCATTTTGTAGTTACTCAAATATTATTTTTGGGAAATTTCAAATTGTAATGTTAAGTTTTCTATCTTGGTGTTTTTTTTTTAATAAAAAACTACCTCTGCCTCTTTGCCAATACCTAGTACCTAACTGGATTACTGAAAATTTGAAGAAAAATAAAATCCAGTATTAAATTCTCAATCCTAGTACTTTTTCAAAATGAAATCCGGTACTATTTTTTATCGGGCAGGAACAGCACTGTCCCCATTAGTCAGTAGCATAACTGCCAATTGTATCTCCTTGGTTGGACACATTTTTTTTGAAAGCATGATTCATTCATGATTGGTAAGATTAGAACCTTCGGTGTGAGATCAGTTACTCTAACACTTGATATTATCAATTTTCTTCTGGAAATGAAAACCTTGTTGAAGAATTGAATAGTTAGTCTGGATAGATAGATAGATATCAGTTCAGCGTTAGGGTTGTTGATCTCCATGTTAGAAGTGGAGTACCCAACCTATTTCTTCAGCTTTTTATTCTTTCGAAGTAATCTTATGTCTGTAAGTTTTCTTCAAAATACTCGGTAATGAATTATACAATGTAAAAGTACAGAAAAAGGTTTCGTGGCAAAACAAAAATCAGGTTTTTCTCAGGATTTAAGTATTTGAATAGTAAAAATAAAACATTTGTTGAAACACTAATCGGTGACATGTTTTATTAAATCTGATATATTGATCCTTTATTCATCACAAAAAGCTAATTACATGCGAAAATTTCTTGAAAATCAACTTTTACTTCTATATAATATTTAGGAAATGACATTACCTACTCAATAACAAAATAATATAAGGGTTGCAATATGTTTGCAGAGCCCAGATAAACCCGCTTTGTAGGAACATTGGCATTTCCATCCCTCATCAGCCAGCAATATATTGATTTCATGCGGATGCTCTACTATATAAAGCTAATGTTCGCAAACATAAGCTCCTTATTTTTATGGTTACTTTCTTCCGCTCCACATGCAATGATATGCCCTGCTTTGAACACAGCTTCAACCTCTTTCAACGATCTAGTTCTGCTTTCCACGTAATCCAGAATATTTTGGAATGTAGGTTGGTGAAGTAGTTCAAATTATAACACTCACGAGTAAAATAAGGCTGTTATACTAGCCAAACATGTAACTACCTCAGCACACAAAGCAACTGAAGACGTTTAAACAGTAATTTTCACTCAACAAGGCCTCAAGAATGCAAAACATGAACTAATAGTACCATTACTTCAAATGGCCGAAATTTGTTGCTCACCTTAAAGTGAAGCCATTTTGGATTTAGCAACGCCATCTAGTGGTGGACGATTTCCGCCTATTGCTGCTGTCTTTTGAGAGTTTCAAGTCTTCTTCTTCTTCGTTTGGTTTTTGCTCCCGTAACTGGTGCAATTTGCCAGCTCATCCCGACGGTTACAACTGGGTCTGACGCGGAGTCATTTTGTAACCCTTTTGAAACATGGAGTTATTACAAAGGGTGCGCTGCGTAACACCCACATTTCGTAACACCCACAGTGCATAACACCCACAGTGCATAACACCCAAATGTCATAACACCCAAATGTCATAACGCCCAAATTTCGTTATGCCCACACTCTCCGAACATACCCGAATGATGCACTGTTGCAAAATTTACCGGATATTCTGCAATTTCCTGTTAACCCAATCTAACTTAACCTAACTAACCTAAAAGAAGGATGAATTTGGCAACAGCGCATCATTCGGGTATGTTCGGTGAGTGTGGGCACAACGAAATTTGGGTGTTATGACATTTGGGTGTTACGCACTTTGGGTGTTATGCACTGTGGGTGTTACGAAATGTGGGTAGAACGAGATGCTCCCATTACATTACAAATGGGTAGACTCTTCACGCTTCGGGGCAGCGACGAAGCATTACACAACCCCGAAATGCTGCCTCGGAAAGGTCCCAGGAAAGGAAGGTAAACCGGGGCTCACTTTTGGTGGAATTTGACACTTGTCATTTTCTAACCAATGGTAAAGCTGTAATTAGCAGCCTCGGGTACAGCATACCTAACAATCAGCACGGAGATGCCGCCTTTGACCTCAAAAAGTATAAAGACATGCCATCTTGAAAAGCGGATTACTCAGGGCCAGACTTGCGACATGGTATCTATAACAGAGACGTTCTGGAAATTTCATCTTGTCATAATTCATAAAATTGAACTTGTTTTCAAATAACTTCAACTAATAAAATAAGGTTCGTCATTTGATTGTTGCTATTTTGTTCACCATAATGAATAATTTCTTGATACGATAACTATATGTAATTCTTTTAAATAATATAAGAAGTGATAGCTAAGTACCTATTCAGAATTGAAATTGACTGGCACAAACTGTGAGGATCACTTTACGGAATAGTGATTCACGTAACAAGTCCGGAAAATACTGTTTTTTTTTTGGACGAGTAGACAAAATTCGAGCTGTAGGCGAGTCCTGGAAGTCTGCGAGTCCAAAAAAAAACTGTTTTCGGTCGTGTTACGTACATTATTTTTTCGTCAACCGTACCCACTTCCCGGACGCTTTTTCTTTGAGAAAGTAGCATTTTTCCGGCATATTCCGGGAAGAACGTACTTTCCGGACTTGGGAAGAGGAAAGACAGAAAATGAAAGAGATACATTGAAATGATATTTATCAATATATTTTGGAACCGTAAATGAATTCTTATTAGTCTTTCACCTGCTGCTTCTACAGTTCACTACAGCACAAACATGACCACCTTTTTTATGTTTATCCATTGTAATAATGATAAAACACTCACGAAATAAAGCAAAACACAATTTGATATCAAAATAAAACTTGGCCAAACAGCGTGGAACTCCACAACAAATACAAATTGCAGCGTTCGTTTTATAGTTGTGTTGCTCCAGGGCTTCCAATTTCAGCTTTACCATTGGCTGGAAAATGACAACGTGGCAAATTCCACCAATAGTGAAGCTTGAATTGATAATCCTAGAGCAGAAAACTGTCTAAACGTATTGCAGCAATAAAGGAATGACAATATGACAGTTCCACTGCTTTTCAACATGGCCGACATAGCGACACGAAGTACGTGCGCGTACTTTTCCCGCCCAAGGGAAATTCTCAAAAAGAAAGCTGCATACAACGTTGTTATATAGGATATATAGAGAGTTGAAGTGATTGCAATACGTAGACCTCAACGTAGACGTCAACGTTATGAAATATAACGTTCACGGGTTTTCATGAAATTGAGTTGAAGTCGCTACCATACATCACGTTTCTGTTAGCCGTTAATCGGTGATGCCTTTTGGTGAGTTATTACACCCCGTTTCGACGATTCAATTTTGTCGCTGCAACTTCTCGGGGCGACTTGTCATCTAGCTGTCAGTTTGCATTACCAATATTAAAAAATGGCACTGAATATATGTTACCAAGATGAACGTCTATATTATCACAACTGATATATAATTTCATCCATTTCTAATAATTGATATTGTGATTAAATCACCTTATTACTCAACTTGATTCCTCAAGTCTCGAAAAATAATTGAAATGTTCAGAATCAATATTCTTCACAATGATGCCACCACATATTTGTGGTTTGCGGCAACAAATTAACCATAGAAATAACTAAGTCGCTGCAACTTATCGCACCAAAAAAGATTCATGCAACTCGAAAAACTTGCACGAACACATGCAATTTTCTGGAGTTGCAGCGACAAACTTGCATCGTCAAAACAGGCTATTAGAGAGTTGAAGTGATTGCAATACGTAGACCTCAACGGTCTAAATTAAAATTTAGACCAATCAGAAAGCTATCTGATCGTCGTTCGATCGGATTTCGGATCTGTCTTAATCCAGCCTAAATCATACATTTTCTTAATTACCTATACATAATACTAAAAGATGGTAAGCAACTCAGAAAAAGGATTGGCATTTCTTGTGTCAATGTCGTAGATCATTCATGTTTTGATGATTAATTTGATGCCTACACTTTCATTTCCTTCATAAACTTCATCGTCGACTCCATTTTGAGTCTTCTTATCTTTCTTTCAATATTTCAGTCAAACTGACAGACAGAACTCTACACCTATATTTCTCCCTTCAAATCCTTTTTACACAGGTTGACTAACCTGTATTCTAGTCATAAGATATATAATTATGAGTTCTGTGTTGTCCTAGGTACAGATCTCATACTACTCATAATACAAGTGAAGTACACTTCACTGGTACAATGGAAATAAAATATCCCCGATCATCAGGGTCGTGATCTTTTTTCATTTTAAGTTGATGCAATTGATGACACATCGTGTGTTCTAGTCTCATAGATACATTTTTTTTGAAGATTAACCAAAGGATTTCCTGCGCCGGGCATCACTTTTCTGTCAAATCTATTACTGTTATTGTCATGTTCCGATATTGCTGGTATTACTGGCCACAGTGAGCCTTTTCGGAACGCCTTTTGCAGTGATAGTAATCTACTGCTGATGATATCGGAACGGATCGCCATCGGACATCCGTCAAAGGAACTGTCAGCGGTGGCAGATGTGACGTACCCTATCTTATTTCAAAATAAATTAAATATTGGAAGAAATATTGAGCACTAGCGATACGGAAATAGAAAATTCAGAGAGCTCAAGCTCTTATAATGAGTCTTTAGAGAATATAATGACTGAAGTTACAATCCTCGACAAAATTAGAGGTCGCATAGAAAAAAATACCAAGAATAGAAGGGTACTTTCAAAATGTAGTAGGTTTTTACACCCCTAAGATTTTCAAACAACATTTCAGGTAAGTGCGAGTAGGCTTGCAATCTCGAAAAATGGTGTTCCCGCAGATTTTATTGATCTGCTGGATTCATTTCAATTCAACTTGTACGCATATATGGATTAGAAAGATTGGAGTGAGGCTTGTGAAAAGAATACTGAAAATGTACTTTAATAAATAATAATTTTGAAAGAACAGATTTAGGGTATGTTATATGAGGCTCTACAAAATTATAAACCACAACCATCTTTTCATATGGCAATCCTGTATAAAAAAAGGATTTAGATGAGTTATGCTTTAAACTTTCCAATGTGAATGATTAAGTTTCCCGGAGATGATGGATTTCACAATAACAATTCTGCAACTCGAAATCAATATCGGGACATAGGTGTTCACCAGAGTTTTGTGCATGTTCCACTTCTTCAATTGGTTAATTTATATCATTCAGAGTTTGATTTTGCTCATCAATAATATTCAAGTTTTGAACAGCTGGATCATTCACACAAAGAATCGTCATCAATTTTATCCCTATCAACTGAAATATTTGCGATCTCATTTTTATCACGCTGCTCCCTACGATACAATCTCTGAATACTTTGAACTGCATTGATATTTGTTTTGTGGCCAAGTAATTGATTCGGTACCCAGTCCATATTGTCAACATCTTTGAGTGCACTTGGCTTGCCTGAAATGAAAAAAATAAATAAAATAATGTTGCCTATGTTTCCTAGATTCTTTGAAAATATCTCCTACAAAACGTTTTGAACACACCGTTGCCCATTTCAACTTATAAGAAGTTAAATCTGCTCTTCTAGTTGCCTGAATCCACAATTCACATCTCTTTTCAGCAAGAGGATTATTCTTTTTTTTTTCTATTGTCGAAACTAGAAGAGAATCGATGGAATGAAACATTATGCCTGCCGCTATTACTTCCACATTTCACAATCGCACAAAATTGAGCCTTTATTGAGAAAAAAGATTTTAAAATATGACATAAACACACACTTAGCATAGGTAAATCAGGTTTGTTTGTCCAGCAGGCTGGATTGACAACTGTCATTTACTGTCGTCTGTCAGATATATGTCTATGGATATGCCCGCGGTGTATTGGGGAGATGGGGATATGCAACCCATAACCCTGCTCCTAACCTAACTATCAAGTCCATTAAAGTAATAAGTAAACAATTCACAAATCATATACCCCACCCAAAACCAGGAACATTTATATTATGTGAACAATGTGAACTGCAATTACAAAAATCCAATTGGTAACCGCCTAAGAATGGATCGTTCTCCACTGGAAAACATTCTCAATGTTCTTGGTAGTCTGCCACAAGGTCATGATAAGGCAGTTAAACATGCTTTGTACAATGCAGTTGCAATATTTCTTTTATTCATGTGTTGTGCGGCAGGGTACGCCGTATATATAATTTTGGAACCATTTATCAAACCCCTAATATGGGCGGTTTTGGTTGGATCTGCCCTTCATCCATTGAGAAGATCACTAAAATACAGATTTCAAATATGGTTGGAAACCCTTGAAGCCTCCAAGACTCCCATTGTATTAGGTATTGTTCTACTACCAGTCAATATTGTCGATAGCATATCAGAGTTTATGTGCAAGACTATGTGGAAAAAGCTGAGAATTATAATTGTATTTGGAGTGCTGGTTCTAGTAATACCTGTTGTATA
This sequence comes from Zygogramma bicolorata, assembly GCA_032362365.1. Taxonomy (NCBI): domain Eukaryota; kingdom Metazoa; phylum Arthropoda; class Insecta; order Coleoptera; family Chrysomelidae; genus Zygogramma; species Zygogramma bicolorata. Next base: position 159,515 of record JAVJAQ010002541.1, read on the forward strand.
CCACTACACACCAGATGCTGTTACTTCGATAATGTTGTGGTTAGTGGTGAGCATATGGAATGGTCTGAACTTTTTTGTGGATAGCTCCTCATTGTGGATAATAGTTTCTGTTGTCTTGGGATATTCTACTATTATATTTTTTTTATGGAAACCTGAAAATAATGTCAAATTTCAGTATGCCTCCATCTCAGTGTGGCTGTTGTGCTCATCTTTTCTTGCACAATATTTTGGATCTCTCCAAGTTCCAATGTTCATCCTACTGCAAATAGTCCTATTTATAGGATTTGTTTCTGAAGTATACACCATTTACGAGAAGATGAACGATTCGGGATATCCAGTATCTATAATAGAATCATTAGGACTTGCATTTCATTTCAAACATGAGAACAATTATCAGCAAGTAAAGGAGGAGTCTGAAGAAAATTCAGAAATGACTGAGAATATCAGAACTGACACACCAAAAATGGAAAATGAGCAAGATTCAAAAGAGAGGTTATTAGATCAATTCAGAAATGAATGTGAAAAAATTGAAGAGCCACAAAAAATAAAATCCCCAGGATTAAAAATTGGTAATGTGCAACAACACTCCATTCAGAAATCAAAACTGTCTCCTACGAAAATGAAGTCTGAAAACACATTTCACACACAATCACAATCATTTTTATCCAAATTTGATGAAATGTCTAAATTGATGCTTGGTAGAAAATTGAGCCCGAGTTTGTCCAGCAGAAGTTTAGTTGATACTGAAGGACATGAAAGTACTTTCTACTTATTGTCTGTGTTTTGGGCTTGCCTAATCATGGTATTGTGGAAAAATACCATGTTACTTCTGCTCTTACCACTCCCAATTATATTTAATGTTGTGAAACATATTGGGCTGTATATAGGACTTTGGAAATATATTGATGATGAATATAACAGAATTATTGATATATTCAGTGTTTGGTGCCAAGACAGACATGATGCTTTAGTACCTATACCAATAAGAGGATTGTACCATGTTGTACATAAAATCAATATTATGATGAAAACTGTTATAAGAAAGAGTATGGATACTGTGGCCAGTTTTCTTGTTATATTTGGTCTACTGATTTTTCTTATTTGCGCTTCTGTGTTCATCACACTGCAGATATATGCTGAAGCAATCACGGTAGTTCAAACTATTGGAAATGTATTGAATCAAACTGTTGTTCAAAACCCAGAATTGAGACAACTGCTACCTCCTGCTTGGGATGAAACAATGGATTCAATCTTGGATAATGCCTATCAATACGGAAGAGAAGGACTGTCTAAAGTGGTGAATGGAATGATGTCTAATGTTGACTCAACAAAATCTGAAAAATTAGAAAAACATGTTTTAGAGCTGTGGGATAGAATTTATCAAAACTGGATGTCAACTAATGACTGCAATGGTCCCAAAGTAACTGAAGATGCTGTACAGAATTCTTGGGATAATTTCTTGAGAGATATTCAAAAAACTCCCGAAATGTTCCAATTTGAGAGTTTGATGGAAATTGGAAAACAAAATTTTGGAACTCTAGTTTCATTACTTGAATCACTGTGGAGCATTCTCAAAGGAAATATGACTTTAATTTTAGGTTCTTTTAGTGCATTTCTGTCAGTAATACTCGGAGGAGGATCTGCTGTTATGAATTTTATGTTGAATGTGGTAGTTTTCTTAACTACACTTTTTTATTTGTTAAATGGTAGTGGGGATCTCTATAAACCAGTGGAAATTTTAACGAATTTCTCCTCAAGTGGAAAAAGATTTGGCCATGCGTTGGAGGAGGCGGTTAATGGGGTATTTTTTGCTTCTTTCAAAATGGCCGCATTTTATGGAATGTGGACATGGTTCATCCATAATTTATTTGGTCTTAAAATTGTATATTTACCTACAGCTTTTGCAACAATTTTAGGAGCTGTACCATTTCTTGGCACATATTGGGCTACCAGCAGTTTTGGATCTTTGGCTAGCTAAGGACACAAAACTATTTGCCATTATCTTTGCAATATTTCAATTTCTTCCAACATCTATTGTAGATACAACTATATACAAAGAAATCAAAGGGGGTGGGCACCCATATTTGACTGGTCTAGCCATTGCAGGAGGAATTTTTTGTCTTGGCGTTGAAGGGGCCATTATGGGTCCTATGATCTTGTGTGGTCTTTATGTGGCTATCAATTTATCATCTTTCCTGTTGAAAGATTCGCAAGAAACAATGCTTTCAAATCTACAGAATTAAACCAATTAAATGATAAAGTTCTTGCAGTAATCCGAAAAATGAGATTTATATGTATATGTTTGCTCATATTCGAAATTGAAGTCGGAATCTATAATCCCAAAGCTATGAATTTTCCGGGCTTGATTTTCAGTCTGAATCGCAACTTTCTTTATTTCTTTCCATACATGGATGAGTAAAAAATGAATAAAAATAATTAAATCCAGCTTGAGTCGAAAAGTTTTGTAATTCGATTGAAGAATTGAATATACACTCATAGCAATCACTGAGAAAAAAAAATACATGCACCAAGTCTCATTGGATAGGTATACTACTATACTATATCCATCCAACAAAGAGTAACCCAAACAACAATAGATGCATGATCAACGCGTGATCGAAGCGTGATTACCTCATACATTTGCATCTATTGGGTAGAATAAACACGCCTCCTTACGCTGGCCAATCGAAATAAAATACAATCGACTGGTGGAATTCGCGCTACAGTGCCGGAGTAGTTACGATTTAACGCTTGTGGTATGTACATACGTGATATTTTGAAGTTTGAAATTTTTCGAAAGTCAAGTACTGATACGGCTGAATAAACTGCTATTATATGTACACCCGAAAAAGACCAAAAAAACTGCACCTTAAAAAGTCCAATTTCGGTCGTTCCTTAGTGCGACTGTACGAACAGCCTTGTCTGAGTGATCACGTGCACAATGCATGACAATGTTTTGGATCACTACTTTGCTTGCGATGGACAGAGTAACAGTAATTTCAATTCATGTTCAAAAATATGTAATCACTGTAATATGCATGCATTAATGATTAAGCATTTATTATTACCTTTTTCGTTCCTATTGATGTGATGAGATTAGATATTGTTTCTCAACTCCTTTTGAAATATTTCCATTGTGGGCATTCAGAAGAAAGGTAAGGGTTCGTTTAACGGGCAGCATCTAGTTTCAAAAAAAAGTTGACACCCACTCTCGTATTTTGAATACGAATCCGAAGTCAAATTCGTATCGGGAACGAGAAGGGAGCGCCATGTTTTGACAGTGGCATAAAAAACTGAAGTACTTAACTATGACGAATAAAGTCAGTATACCCCAGTCAAAATAGACATCTAACTTAGCCAAAATTGAATGGCAATGATTCGGAATTTCATTGTTTATATTATTAACTATTGAAGCCTGTTACTAATCAAAAAGACAAAAATCTTTAAAAAATACAAATCGAATACCACTCACCAAGATCATTGTCAATAGCAGCTGTAAACTCTTCACACAGCATTGAAATGGAGCTAGACTTATTATGAGTGCCTATTTGCAAGAAAATGTTGGTTTGTTGGAAGTTCCATAAATCGATCAAAAAAGATATCAATAGATGAAGGTGTTTTTGTATTTCGAGGGTGCTGTTCTTCAGCTTTCGAAATCGTGATATCTCCTGAGTTGTGATTCGTACGAAAAAAAGTATCACAACAATTTTTGTAGAACATTGTATGATCTACAACTTTTGCCTGGCCAATTTTTACGATAACACTTGCGGTTTCCGAAAAAAATGAAGAAAACCTTTGATCATTGACCTTGGATAGTTTTTTTTTGGAGAAGTAGGATCCAAGAGGACTGATGGCATTTGCTAATGGTTTACCTATATCAATTCTCAGCTCTATGCGAGTACTTGCTAAGTTGTAATTTTTTTTGTCTATTTTGACTGGATTAGTACAGCTTATCCAATCCATCTTGGCACAGAACTAATAACGTATATGCCCATTAATCACTGTGAAGTATACTTTCTTCTTTCGTCATGTTCTACACTAGCAGTGTGCAACTGGAAAAGTTTGTGCCAAGATGGATTGGATAAGCTGTATATGGCTTTACTGAATTTCTAATGCTATTTCAACCTATCAACTGTTTTCGACGATATTTAATTTCTACCCAGATAACACTAAGACATCTTAAAGGAATCTTGAAGTCATCTTATCCAAGACATTTATGATATCTTAAAGATGTACATGAATATATTTTATACATCTTAAAGACGTCTCAAAGATGTACTCATGTTACAAAATAAGACCTTTTAAAGATATCTCATCATAACATCTTAAAGATGTCTTTTCATAGCATCTTAAAGATATCTTTCCATAACATCTTGAAGATATCTTATAACATCTTGAAGATGTCTTTTCAAATCATCTTAAAGGTATATTTCCGTAATACCTTGAAGATGTGTTCATATAATCTAAAAGATATTATTGAGTAATCTTTTTGATCAAATTAAAAAATGAATGGATTTTTTAATGAAACAGCAATCAGGTACTCAAAGTAATTTTACTGAAAATTTAAAGACCTTATAATCTTATCACACATATATTTCAAATGAAACAAAATAATTTCACAGAAATTACCAGTGCGTTGTTTTCGAGCTTTCCTCCGAATCATAGTCATTGATCATTTTACCAGGTAAAATAGCTACGTCCACATTTCGAGAATCGGAACTAGATTCACTGTTGCTTTTATTAGTTTCACTTGGGGTAAGCTGCATGGCTCTTTTAGCCTGCATATAGAATTTCTGCAAACCACTTCTTTTCATTTTAAACTGTTTACTTACAAAACTACACTCCACAAAACATATAATAACCAAACAATTAAACAAACTTGAACAACACCAAGTGCAAGACAAATAAGGTTAGGTTTTATTATAAGTTATAGGTTACGTTCCAGATCCAGAATCAGCGGCGCCCCGTCTTGAGAGTGGCGCTGCTTCTGCCAATCATCGAGAACGAAAGCTACGCGCGAAATTAGCACCTCTGGTTCGAATTTTTAAATGGTACAAGTTCATCTGATTGTTTTTTATTCCCATTCGAAAATTAGTATATAGAAAATCTTATCGTCTTTTCCATTCAAACATGAGTATGACGTACATTTTTCCCCAATATACATTATATTCACAAAAACAGCTACGTATCGAGGAGGGGGAAGAGATTCATTTATTGTACTTGAAAACATTTATCAGTTATCTTGTGTTGAAGATTTGGTCTGATGAAGTATATTTTTAAGATATTTCAAAGATGCATTATATAAGATATCTCAAGAATATCTTTCAAACGTCTCAAAACATCCCGACATTATTTGGTCTGATGAAGTATATTTCTAAGATATCTCAAAGATGCAATATATAAGATATCTCAAAGATGAGATAAATAAGTTATCTTAAGGATATCTTTCAAACGTCTTAAGACATTACGACATTATTTGGACGAAAAAAAGATATCTTTAAGATGTCCTGTGCTATATGGGTAGATTCTTCAGGCCAGCCACATCATGGAATGTTTCTGTAAACAAGTTGATTTCTGTTATGGTTATATATGCGCTTTATTTTGATGAATGTTACCAAATGGAATCTTTCCTTATTTCTTGATAACTAATCAGTCACATATATAAAATATTTTTTATAACTTAAATATATTATTGTCAGTTTTCTGCATATTAATGCTGGTTTAGAGTTATTAGAATGGCTCATACCTTGCTTTATATTATAGAAATAAAGTAATATGGAATATTTCCTTCATATATGAAATGTCCCATAAGAGCAATGCAATTATCGAAAACTTACAGCGGTATAATTGCCTTGTATCGAAAACTTACAGAGGTAATTGCATTGTATCAAGTCACCTTAACATTAACAACACATTCGAAACCGTATCGCTAGACGTCAGTAAACACAAATAAATGTCAGACTTCAATAATTGAAAAACATTTCGCGTTTAGGTGAGTCTCCATACAATCTATAGAGGAAAGTATAAATGAACAAAAAATAACATTTCCTTGAGAATTTCTTTATTCGCGTGAAATATTCCCATGAATTACATTCGTGCATAAAAATGACCATATAATTTTTGCATTCAAGCGTGATATACAAATTACATTCGGTTATTTTCATATTTTGTAAGGGAGCCCTCGTCCTTCGGACTTGGGCACTTTCGCCAAAATATGAAAATAAACTCTTGCAATTTTTAGATAACGCTTTCTTGCAAAATTATCGGTAATTTTTATGCACTCGTGCAATTATAACCGAAAATTTTTTGACAGTTCAAAAAATAAACCTGATCTACAACACTTGAATAATGTAGATATACATGTGAATAATGCCAAATACATTTTCTACCAACTTAAGTGACTTAAAATTATGCTAGAGCGATTGACTGAACTCATCTGAGTTATAGGATTTGGTGTAGGTGTAACTGAAGTTGGTAATTTGTTTTATTTAACGAAATATAATAGATATACCTATATAGGTTTTTTCGAAATTGTTTCATGTTACTTATTGTAAAAATATGTTTCTAACACCTTTAGTTAACTGAAATTACGGAAGGGAAATAGACTAGGCTGGTGTCCATCTGAGTTTTGGCATTTGGTTCAATCAGAGGAATTAATTTAAAATGTTAGGTTGGATTAATATTTTTTTTCCAAATTATGATGTGAAATTCTCTTACCGAATACCACGCTAGCTCAAATTATTCCTAGACATTTTTTACGGGCACAAATATTTTTTATTTTATTTTGTAATTATCAAAATATTCATGCCTTCTAGAAAATTTCCAGGAATAATGTAAGCTCTCGTGGTATCATAAGTGAAAATATTTGCTTCTTGGGAAAAAATGGAGGTATATGGTTACGGTATGATTTCTCATTACATACATATTACTGTGTTAAAAAAAAATCCGATATTAATGCTTGGCGCGAATTTTTGAAGAACCCTGTATCATTATTCTGCACTTCTCATAAATTGTATTGATTTGGTTTTCGACATCCGCTCGTTTACTCAATAGGGAAGAATATCGACCGATGAGGGCGCTAGTGGTGGTCAAACTATATCCACCATTTTGAAATAGTTACCTTGTTTACATTTATGAAATAACGCGCTAAACAGTCATCACGGTCATCAGTTGCCCTCGCTAGACAAGATTTTGATGGTTTTATTGCTATATTTTCATTGTACGAAATTTTTCTCGTGAAGGTTAATTTAACTGTGTTCATGATGCTTTGAATAGCCGCACAATACTATCCATTGGAGGTGAACATAGATGCATTGTGTTCAAAATCCAATAATATTTGTTCCAGGACATGTTTTAGTTTAGTGTTAGTGAACCGAAGAGGCTTTTATTACATGGATGATGAAATGCGCCATAACTTCGCCTAAAAAAAGACAAACAGACTCACCAGGTAAAAAGAACTCACCTCTTTTGAAATGCAAGGAACACACTAAAGCCGCTCTAGAATGATTTTTTTGCGAGTAACCGGGTATGGGGTAATAGAGGGGAAGTTGATGTGACGTCATTAATGATGTCACTATTTATTACCGTGTTATTGAAAACGTAACCTTGCTCGACAGCAGGGTTAAAGTTAAAGGCGGTTATAAAAGAAGAGAAGATGATAAAAACGACAGAGATAGAGGAAGAGAAACACACAATTGTAAATTGTATTTGTAGACAGTTTACAGTGCATTTAGTATGCAACTGGCTGAAAGTGTATTTTTTTTTATTCGAAATAGTCGGAAAAACGAAAAACGTATTTTCATGATACTGGTTCAAATTAATATTATGATCTATTGGCATCCTTGAATGAGTTTCACATCCCACACAGCACATGTACATCCTATGTACGTCCAATGAACGTTAGTTCTGGATATTTAAAACATCCATTGGACGTCCTTTACTGTACGTTCAACTTCCAATGGACGTCCAGTGGAGGCCCATACGGCACCACTTTGGACATACAGAGGACGTCCTTTGAGAACGTCCATTGGACGTACTTATACATCCGTTGGGATTACTTTGGACAACCAATGAACGTACATGTTGTCTCCAGAAAAGGAACAGTGGACGTTCATTGGACGTCACTAACTGGTTCAAAGAGCACCCATTGAACATCCAATGGCCGTTCATTGGACGTCCTAAACTGTTGAAAAAACGTCCATTGAACATCCAATGGCCGTTCCACTTTGGGAACAAAATGGACCTCCCTTGATTATAAAGTGCGCGGCTGAATTATAAAACAAATTCAACATTTTGCATATTTCAATATATAAATAGCAACAAATTCAGTACAAAATCATAAAAAAAAACTTGTCGATGATCATCATATGTAGAATCAATTATGAGAATAATAATATATGTCATAATAAAAATATCAGTTTCCTGTACCATTCTCACCGACAATGGGCTTACAAAACAGCAAAACGTGTTTTGCTAAACAATAGCTTCCTCAAGCTTGAAGAAGCTTGAGGAAACTGATATTTTTGTGAATACGAATTTTCATGAAGTATCGGCCAGTTCAATTCAATATATCAGAATACTCAAACATATCAAATAATCATAAAATATCCTTATAAATAAGAATAATAGCAAAATGACATGTATTCATAAAATGATAATAAAAAACGAAGTAAGTGGGTACCTCGTCATTTCACATACACAAATGATTAAACCATTTCAGAACTCTTCATACATCCATTGTTTTTTTTTTGAAATCCAGAAAAACAAATTTGTTTGATGACAATTGATTATATCAAATTTGTACCATAATTTAGCCATGCACTGTATATTGGACTCACATTCACATCCTTAGTGAATATTTATAGTATAGTATATTTGGGGTTGAAAAACAGATAATTCAAGACAATTTGAATGAATAAAAAATAAATATATTTGAACAACAACATAAATTAATAAAACTCCGAAAACCGAAACAATCGTTAAAAAACAAATGGATGAAAAATTAAAATAAAATTCTGAATGGAAAAATTTGCAGCTGAGAGCATCTTGAGGTTTCTTCGAACTTATTTCCTTTCATTTGCTCTCCTGAGCCACTTCATAATACAGTCCTCTATTTAGTGTAGCTAGTGTATCCACTTCTTCACAATCAGAACGAATCTACTAATTTTAATTTTCCACTGATAACTTTCAACTTGAACACAAAAGGCTAACAGAAAGAAATAGAAAAGAGTTGACCTGCGAAAACTGACACACAACACACATTGGCCACACCTAACCTCAGATGTTCTTCTTCTTTTTTTTACCTGACTTTTTTACCATGTCCAAGATCCTCAAATGGTATTTTGCCCACAGAAAAAATGTTATGTGCCATCGATAATTTTATAACTATAAATGAAATAATATATGATTATAATATCAATATTCAATATCATTAAATAAATACATGACCATGAATTGGACGTCCATTGGATGTTTACGATTGGACGTACAGGTAAGGTCGATTTATGGACATCAATTGGCTGAACATATTACACAAACATCGATTGAACAGCTTATTTGGTATTTTTCACTTATAAAATAAATTTCTGTTTGGGATCAAAGCGAATTAGTACGATAAAGATATTTCGTCATGAAATTAATAAACCGAAGCATGTTTTGTACATTGCATGTACGTACAATGGATGTACAGAGCTGGAATATCCATTATACGTCCATATCCCATACGTACAGTGGATGTACATTCAACATCCATGGACGTTTGGACTTGAGCTGGACGTAAAACGGACATCCATTGGATGTTATGTGCTGTGTGGGATGTTTTTCCTATTGGTAATCGTGAATCTCAATCATTAATCAAGTTCAAAATGTGGAAATATAAATTATTGTCACTTTAGAAGAAATCTTCGAAAACAACTTGATATTTCAATATTTCCATATCTATAAAACTTTCAAAATAAATAGTAAACAATTACAACATAACCTCACTGTTTTTCATTCAAAATTAAAATATAACCAGATCTTTCACGCACGTTTTTGCGAAATCAAGTTTGTGTTACCAGTTTCGAAATTTCGTGAAGTGGGGGTTATAACTTGACGGTTACCGACATTTATAACCGGGTTACTCCCAAAAAAATCATTTTGATAATTGAAGCTGCATGAATCCACCTTACGTCTTTCAACTGCTTGATTGGCAATACTCCCATTTGTCAACGTAAGTAAAAATAAACCGTTATAATGATATTCGTTCATGTATTCATCGTACTACATATCAATATGAGTAGAATGAAAAGTATACACTTATTGATCACAAGATAATGCAACAAAAAAATTAAATAATAAATTTAAACTAAAAGGTTTATCAATTTTTCCCGAAATACTAATCTTCTGAGATATGCTATAATTTTGATAATAATCTTGAACTTATTACTGGATTCTGCGATCTTACAGGAAGTAAAGGTGAAATGAAATTGTGATTGATTTTTCATTCATTTATTATATTTTTGTGATATCTCCCTATATGTTTTAATATATATATATTGTAATATGTTATGCGACTGACTGATCATGGGGGGAGGTAATTACCCCCCTTGTATACGCGCGTGGTTTGAATGTCATTATTTTGTGGTGGGTGGATTTTTTCTAGTTTTTTTTTGGTTTCTTACCTACCGCAATCTGAAAAAATAAGAATATTGGAGTCTATACACGTCTACCCCGATAAGTTGCTGCAATAATTCAATAGTTCTTTCTGTATGGAACATATTCAATTAGTCAATAACTTTTCGAATATTTCAAATTTGACTATCAAGAAAAATACAAGAACTGATATTGATCAAAATACTAATTCGATTAATATTATGACATATACGAAAAGTTGATGACTGATTGAACGTGTTTGTTCAGAAGGAACTGTTTTTGAATTATCGCAGCAACTTATCGGGCTTGTTTTAAAATCTGCCCTTGTACACTTGATTCCAATATTAATTATTATTTTTTCAGATTGTGGTAGGTAAAGAACCCAAAAACACTAAAAAGAATATAGATGTGTTTAGTGTTTGTATAATTGACAAATTTAATGAAATGAATTCAAGAAGAATAAACTTCCCCAGGTGAGATTCAAATTCTTGAATTCTGCGTGATCTAATAAATGATTCATTTGTTTATTAACATTTTTTATCTACAACCGTACTCTAATAATACACTTATATGCCCACAACCCGTTTTATAATGAAATCCATTACGATACAGATTTTTCATTACGATACAGATTTTCAACCAATAGAAACCCATTATTTTTCAATCAAGCATGATGTGCATGCTCTGCATTTGACATTTGTCAAGTCAAAATCGGTATAGGTATTGAACTTTTTAAGAATATAGCCAAACTTCGATAATCATAACAAAATGTCTGATACCAGCGATATGGGAGAATCACCTTCGACACTTCCACCGACAGGAATACAGTTAGAATGATTAAAATTGAATTTTTCATTTGACAAATGCATGATTTATTATTCAATTTTCCAGCAAGTTTTGTGGGCTCTCCGTAGCCAAGTCGTCTGTGGCGCTGACATTGATTTTTTCTAGCTGGAGGAGACGTTGGTTCGATTCCGGTATCGAGTAATCTTTTTTTCTTTGATTTTTGATCTTCTTTTCATATCTCATCGTTTTATTTCTCGAAGTAATACTATTAATTACAATTCTGTGGAATTTTCCAAAGAAATTCGTTAAATTAGTATTATTGGGTGCAATACAAATATAAATATAATATAATAAAATAGCGTATGCAACTCTCATGTAATGGTTATTAATACACTCGCATAAACCATTCACACCTTCGCCCAAATAGCACACGACGTCCTGAAGACGAACCATTTATGTCCCAGTTACGTCGATACGTCCCGGGACGTATAGGAGACATTCGAAGAACGTACATTACCGGATGTACCATGTATGTACTGGTTAGACGTCCCATGTAGGTACATACTTGGTCCCGTTCCAATCGGAATGTAATAAAAACGTACATGCTTGGAAGTACTATGTACGTACTTTATTGAGTGTCCCTGATACGTTTACATTAACTCCTCTTCAGGTACGTACTTTTCGGAATGAATCAGGGACATACCAATGACCTGTTTTTTTGTGAATCCCATGTACGTACTGCTCAGACGTATCATTTACGTACATGTTTGGAAGAACTATGTTCGTACTATTTGGACCTTCCAGGTGAGTACATATTGAGTCCCTTTCAGATACGTATCTTTCGAAACGTCTGCGGGACATAGTAATGACGTACATTTTTGGAAATCGTATGTACATACTATCTGGACGTCTCGTTGACGTACTTTTTTGTACATACTGTTTGGACCTCCCAAGTACGTACGGATTGGGTTCCTTTCATTTTCTACATTTCTGTTAGTATGTACATACTGTTTGGACCTCCCGAGTACGTACGTATTGGGTCCCTTTCGGTTCAAGGGGTATTGGGATTTTGAGAGTGAATACTTAGTGTATTCAAACATATATCAATATTGGTAATGCAATATTCATAATGAATTATTTCTAAAAAAATTTGGAAAAATTGAAACATCGACATGTGGTGAATTTAAATACCAGAAAATTACATACAGAATTTTTTGCACAGCAAGTTTGATATTCCAAAACCGCCATCACATGAGACAGTGATCCTTTAGTGTTTTTTCGAATATATTTTCATTGTTACTGAACTTTCTAAAATTTTAATATTATCTCGAACAAAACTAACTTGAAGTCATCACATCTATAGCACCCAACTCCTTCTTAAAAACAAGTATCTCCATGCCGTAGAGCATAACAGTGGTCGACAATAATATCTCCATAGAAAAGGTCGAGAGTTCAAGCCCCGCAGCAGCCAGGTCTTTTTCCAAGTAAGTATTCGGTTAGATGGTTAGTACACTTGAATGAGTAAAATTTCCAACTTGACTATTTGGTAAAAAAGAAATGAATAATCCCGAATATGAAAACTTAGATTCATTAAGTGATATCGAATGATATATCATTACGTTGTTTTCGAATATTGATCTAATATCGCCGAATGTTCACATTTTTTTTGTGGCCACTATTGATATCATCTACAATATAAGGTTAATATTCCCGTAATATTGAACCAATATTGGTCAAATATGTTTGTTCTACTTGGTATAGCGCACACAGAATGGAAAATGTACGTTTTCGGAATGTCCCAAACAGTTCCCCTTTCTGTACATTTCAGGTCCTGTGTAGACTAGAAAAGTACGTACCTGGGATTACCGACTATGCGGAAACGGTAAGTCGCAGGGAGGTCTTATGTACGTCTGTCGGAGACAAAAGTACGTCCTAAATACGTACAATGCATCCTCACCGTACATATGCAGTACGTCCACTGGACGTACTTGTGCTCTTTGGGCGGCTCGTTTCGTATCCCGGTTTATGCTCATATATTAATAACCATCATTACACGATCGTTGCATAATATACTGTCATGCGATTTCGGAGTTATGTAGAATCTGCGGAACAACCGCGAATTAAAAAATTATTAGCCATAAAAAATATATATGTATTGGGAAACTAGAGCATCTTGGCTTCAAAACGATGTGCATGGCAAGTCGATAAGATGGCTGATCATTTTTTAATTCGCGGTTGTTCCGCAGATTCTACATAACTCCGAAATCGCATGAAAAATGTAAATAAACAAATGGATCATTTATTAGAACGCGGGAAAAGTACAAAAAAAAATCAGAGATCATTCAAGACCCCCCAAGGACCTATAACAAAGAAAAATTTCCGATAAAAGACTATTTTTGAAAAAAATGTAAACAAATTAATGAAACAGTGTCGAAACGGTGCGGAAAAAAACTTTCACAGCTTATTAAATCTTTTTGTCAAATAAGAAAGAACTTCGAAATACATGGAATGATAGCTACGGGTTTCCTCATTATCTTGAACTTTGAATCATTGAAAAATGTCAGTTTTTGCCTGAGTTATGAAACCTCCAAGCGAATGCATAGACAACAGAATTCCTATAGAGAAAGCGGCAGCTGAAATGAGAAGAGTTTTGGGTCCCTTTATCTCGAAAACTGTTGAGTTTTCGGAAAAAATGATAAGGGGCATTTTTGTAGATAATGAGACGATCTTTGATTTTTGTGTGAACGAAAATTCTCTAATTCGTATATTCAGCCAGATATTGGCGGAAAACCATCCAATCTAAATACTGATTCGATTAATATTATGACATATACGAAAAGTTGCTGACTAATTATTGAACGTGTTTGTTCAGAAGGAACTGTTTTTGAATTATCGCAGCAACTTATCGGGCTTGTTTTGAAATCTGCCCGTGTACACTTGATTCCAATATTAATTCTTATTTCTTCAGATTGTGGTAGGTGAAGAACCCAAAAACACTAAAAAAAAGTTATAGATGTGTTTAGTGTCTGTATAATTCACAAATAAATGAAATGAATTCAAGAAAAATAAACTTCCCCAGGCGTGTTTCGAATTCTTGAATTCTGCGTCTTCAAGGATGCCGCTATTATTTCACAAATGATTATATTTATGCTGTGTCATCACACTATTACGGCGAAGTACATCTCCAAATTATCTCAGGTGGGTACTCGATTCAATGTCAAATGAAAGATACCAGTGCAGATAAGCATAATTTCAAAAGTATATATACTAGTTCGGTTTCTGCTTTGTGCAAAGTGTGTGATAGCTCAAGACGATGAGTTTGTCAATGGATCGTTGGAGAGGCAAAGTTGCCATAGTAACTGGAGCAAGCTCGGGCATAGGAGCTGCTATAGCCAGGAGATTAGTGGAAGAAGGACTGCAGGTCAGTTGAACATTTTGAATGTTAGGCCTTTCTCTCCGAGTTTCTGAGCCGTGGTCCGCAGGTTTTTTAAACCGATGTTTCTTCTGAATCTGATATCATTGGAAGAGTCTGTGTATTTTTGAAGGGTTCGGAAAAGTAAACTAGGCCTGATGGTTGACGGTCCGACACCTGGTTTTTCGATAAAAACAGAGTTATTGAATAAACGATGAGTTCTGGAACCTTTGGTGTAAAAGTTGAAACTTTTCCTAGAGATCAATTACCCTAACACCAAACTGATATTTTTGCACTCGACGCGCGTTTTGCTAACAAGGTTAGCATCTTCAGGAGAAGAAAATTAATATTAAATCTAGAGATGAGGTTATTTATTTATATACCTAAAGTTTTCCGGTCCAATATGGACTTCGTTTGTTACTGTTAATTATTCTAATTAATTTCTCGGTAATGAACTGACTACCTGTAAGTTCCGTCATCTGTTAGTATTGCTTTCTGAGGAAGTAATCAGAAATTCTTCTCCTGAAGATGCTAACCTTGTTAGCAAAACGCGCGTCGAGAGCAAAAATATCAGTTTGGTGTTAGGGTAATTGATCTCTAGGAAAAGTTTCAAGAGTTATTGAATCAATGAAAGCCTCGCAGTGGAGAAAATGTCTGCCGCAGATGCAGATGAAACGTCAGGCTCGAGAACCTGCAGATCACGGATCAGAAACCCGAAAACACCTAACAATTTAGTAGTTAACGGCCGTGGAAGCTTACAATTTCTGTTGTACTGGCCACTTATTGTATTTATGCCGTAGGCAAGATACGTAAGTATGGTGTATTATAATAATAATAATAATATTCATTCAATCATTTCATTACAATAAAAATAGGTTATAGATACATTTCGTGAATAAATATCAGGTATTTCAAAATGACTGCGTTTTTTTTGTTATCAATTACTGTAAGTATTAGTATTGTATGTTGAGGTTCACTTTAGCCAAAAGCTAGACTGTGTTCCTAAACACGAGAGATTTGGTCATTTTGAAATATTGAATACACGTAAAATTGAAATAAAAAGATATAAGTTACATGGTCATATTATATAAAATATTTAAACTAATTGAAAACATGTGTAGTCTATAATATACAATAACTGACACAAATAATAGAATTTCTTGTGTAAAATATGACTAAAACATTGACTAGATAGAAAACAGCATTACTTAGGTGATGAATACTTTTTTTTTATTCTATGATAGTATATTTTCATTTGATGTTAGAAGCCAATGTGTGATTTTTTCTTGAAGTTTCTGTTGCTAATTCCCATTTTTAGTTTCATTGGTAAGCGATTGTATAAATTCTGGCCCACATATATAAAACATCGCTGTCCAATTGACCTTTGAGACTTAGGGAGAACTACATTTGCATTTTTTCGAAACCTTGTTGGATAAATATGTGGTATATTCATATTTATCAAATTATTTTTTGCCAAATAGAGTATGGCAGAGTTAAAAAATAGCTGTCTGATATTCAGTAATTTCGAGTTTTGGAAAAGCAAGCTTGTTGGAAATTGTTGGTTAAGATTCAATATTATTTTAATGATTTTTTTCTGTATTATTTCTAAAGGTTTCAGATTATTAGAATATGCGCCACCCCATGCGATTATTCCATAGGTTAAGAGGGATTGAACCAAACTGAAATACATATTTTTGAGTTTTTTTTTTCTAGTATATGGGTCATAAGTTTGAATAAAGATAGTAACGATCTTACTTTTTTGGTCAGGTTCTGAATTTGAAGATCCCATTTCAAGTTATTATCAATAATGATACCTACGTATTGTGTGCTGGTTACAGCATCGATCTGATATGTATGATTTCTTAAAGGTAGATATAGGTCTAATTGTGCGGTATCTGGTATTCCATTTTCATAATTTGAAAAGGGTATATAAACGGTTTTTCTTTATATTGATGGTGAGGAGATTCTCATCGAGCCATTCAATCATTTTTTCCAAGTCTAGTTTTAGCATATTTTCTACTTCCTCCCATGAGTTTCCATCTAAAAATAGCGACTTCTCACAGGGCACTGTAGGCTCAATAAACATATGAGTACAATAGGCCTGGCAGAAGAAATGCTATGCAGGTTCTGTCAGGAAGAAGAGGAAACATCAGTACACATACTATGCCACTGCGAGGGCTTGTCAAGACAAAGGTTTCTAACGCTGGGAGAAGAAAAACCAAGAGCTCCCAAATTCATGGGAGTTCTAAGAACTAGCCTGTGGAGTCTCGTAAAGAAGACAGGGCTAGACAAAGAACTCTAAATGATCTCGAGGACAAACATAATAGATCTGAAAAGGTCGCGGTGTAAAGGCTCGTAGCACGAAAGTCCCTAATATATAATCTATAATCTAATCTATCTAAAAATAGCACAGTATCGTCGGCAAAGGAGATTATAGTTCCATGGCAATTCAACGTTAAGAGTTCATTCACATAAATTATAAATAATATTGGGCATAATACTGTTCCTTGTGGTATTCCAAATGTTATCTCTCTCTTGTTACCACTTGTTTCCTTTCATTCAAGTAGTTCGGAAGAAGTGTGAGGGTGGGGCCACGAATACCTATATCATTTAGTTTTGACAACAGCCTGCTATGACTTATGGTATCGAAAGCTTTTGCTAGATCGATAAATATTCCAGCACACGGCCTGCTGCCATCCAAACTGGTATAAATTTTATTTACAAGTAATGCAATAGCATCACTGGCCGATTTCCCATTTCTAAATCCAAATTGGAATTTGGATAGGAGTTCATTTTTTTCTAGAAAGTTTACCAACCTTTGTTTTGAGCCTTTTCAAAAATTTTACTCAGAATGGATATGACACTTGTAGGACGATAGTTTTTTGGATCGTTTCGATTTCCATTTTTAAAAATTAGTTTGATTACAGCGATTTTGAACTGAGTTGGGCATTCTCCTTTACAGAACATAAGATTTATAAGGTGGCATAACGGTTTCGCAATAATTTCAGTTATTTCTTTGAGTGCTAAAGTTGTGATATTGTCAAATCCTGGTGTTGAGTTATTTTTCAAAGAATGAATAATATTTTTTATCTCAGTTTCAGTGACGGGCTCCAGAAATATCGAATTCGAAGTGGTATTGGTCGCTTTTTTTTAATATGTCTGTTTATTCACGAGCTTGATATCGTTTGCCATGTTCTCTCCCACAGTCGCATAATGTTTGTTGAATATTCGACGATATTAGTAATGTTTTTTTCTATTTCATTATGTTCATTCAGTATTTCAGTCATTTCATTATCATCTTTTTTTACATTCCTGTTACTATACTCATTGACTGTTTGCCATATTTTTTTACTATTCTATTTTCAATTATTATATTTCTATAGTAATTTTGTTTCAGTTTCGTTGTCAATTTGACAATTTTGTTTCTATAGCTTTTATATTTGTTGTATGAGTCTATGTCTTTATTTTTCTTGAATATTTTGAATAGTTTATCCCTTTCTTTCATTGATGTTACTAGACATTTTGTTATCCAAGTTTTTTTTTGTGTTTTTCCACTATTGTTTTGGTAATTGTACTTTTGTCTATATTTTTCTTGATAATTTTGGATATTTGATCTGCAATTTGTTGCATGTCGTCATTATTGTAGGTATCTTCGAAAGTTTCTTGCGGTATCATGGTTTTGAGTTTTTTGTAATCTATATATTTGCTAACAATTATACGACTTGGTTTTCGAGTCGAAATATTATATTTAAGTGTAATCGGGATTGTATGCGATTATATTTTTCATAACCTAACATGAGAGTTGCCTACGCTATTTTTCAGTAACGTATACGCCCAACAATCTCTGGAGTATACTGAGATGAAAAAGCATCTATTATATTATTTATTCACTGGTTCGAAAGTTATTTCCAAAAGGTGTTTGGTCTTTCGACATGGTCTACACCACCAATGCGCACCTGGAAAAGTAACTGAGTTACTAACTGAGTTGTGCCAAGATGGATTGGACAAGATGTAATGGATTTCAACCATATTATTACTGCCACTGCGAGTCCTTAGTTTTGAATTGAATAAGTCATGACTCATCGCTTCTTTGACTTATTTTTCTACATTTAGATTTTCTAAAAAATCAATCTTCAAAAAATACGACCCGAAAGTTTATGACAACTATAGGTCTTTATTCATTGAAGTTAGGCCTGTACCTTGCGTGTACATTTATAAAACTCTTTTGGAAGTTGACCTGCACAAATCAATACTTGATTGTAATCGAAGTCAAATGTGGATGAGAAGTTAACGTGGACCAAACATATAGGAATGTTAAGAAAACAAATATCTCATCTCCAATGATTGATGTTCGTTTCAAATTGCGGAATTTTATACCTCTGAAATATCTGAAACTTATTCATTTTTCTTTGGTATGAATAGTGTAGGTCTAAATTGTAGATAGTGACTCATAGGTTGTATGGTTCATAATTGATTTAGAGCAGGTCACGAAATAGAACAAAAATTAGTCAGGTACTTTTTTCAGGTTCCAAATCAAGTTTTGCTTTGACACTTTCTTACAACCCCCCCGCTCTTTCAAATACCCTAAGAACCTGATCTAAAATTCAGGAACTAGACCATAGTCCAGTTAAGTAAAATTCAATTCATATAAAATTCGATATGGAATGCGTATTCAAAAAAAAATCACAAAATGAGTGACAATTTTGAAAAAAAAATTTTTTTTAGAAAAAATGGACTATTTTCGAAGGGCTGTATCAGAGCTTATATAGAGCTCGCCTTAATCTTAAATTGTAGCAAATCGCGTCTTTTTTGAAAGTATATGGAGTGACTATATCGGTCAGATTCTTTTTTCACGGAGATATTAAGCGAAAACTGAAAAAAGTCACAAAATTTCATAGTTTTTGGAAGACACTGCCGCTCGCACAGCACTTTGGAAATTGCAAATCTGTTTTTAATATGGGTTAAGGTCCAAACAACATATAAAAAAATTCAGAATGAACCGACCTTTTGCAAGTAAGGATGTACAACTTTGGATTATTATTCCAAACTCCACTATTTAAGTTCAGTTTGGGGTGCGGCAACAAAAACCTTATAAAAGAATGTAGGCTTTCACGGCCGGTGTTGTAATATCGCAAGGTTTTCGGGCTTGAGGGCCGTGTATTGGAATTTTTAATTCCGGAGCTTTCGGCTACATCTGCGGCAGCCATCTTCAGCGGTGTAGTCGTAGGTCAACTCTCCTGTGCGAGTCTACTATGACAGTCATAGTAGACTCGCACAGGAGAGTTGACCTACGACTACGCCGCTGAAGATGGCTGCCGCAGATGTAGCCGAAAGCTCCGGAATTAAAAATTCCAATACACGGCCCTCAAGCCCGAAAACCTTGCGATAAAAACCTTATAGTCCAGTCTATGACCATTTTCCCGTGTATTTATCCCATACAGCACCGATTCGCATGAAAATTTGGATTCGGGATCTACATACCCTCTTTTTCAAAATCTACCCTGTGCCGAGGGTTGCTTTCTTCCTGGGGGTGGATACCACCCCTTCTTGGGGGTGAAATTTTTTTTATTGGAAATAAGTGCGGAAATCAATAGATTGACTCATTCTAGGTACTTTTTGTTCAATTAATTTTTTTTCTGAGAAGCAATACTTTTCGACTTATTCGCGAGTGAAATTGTCGGTTTTCAGCCAAAATAAACACGTTTTCAGATACTTTTTCGCGAATAACTGGAAAAATATGCATCTAATCGAAAAACCTGCAGAGAGCAAAATTATAGCTTTTGAAAAAACAAAGGCGATCGTTCATCTGTGATGTATGCAAACCCACTACGAACTGAATAATTGCTTGTTGAATGTTGATTGGTATTTTCAAACGTCAAAATGGAAAGTTTCTACGTACAATAACCAAAAACCAATGCATTTTTCGGGAAAAACTAATTGGACGTTTTTCGAAGTCCTTCAAAAATCCTTCGTTTCTGTTATTTATAAAAGTTTCTAGCATCAAAACTGACCGAGGTATGAAGGAAATAATGTTGAATCCTATTTTTTCGTTGAAAAAAAATTGTGAATAACTCATCCTCTTTCCCCCCCCTTTGAAAAAAATGGTTGTCACTCCATAATTTACTTCATTCATGTTCTTATAATGAGTTCTGAGTTTTTAATCAATTGAAAGTAGGTAGTTTTGGAAAAAATTGAGATTGAAGAGAGAAAATCATAAACGTAATTCAGCGAAAAATCACCATTTCTTCGAAATTACTCAAAAAGTATTGATCATATGCAAAATTTTCCAGAGTTCAAAATTAAAGGTCATTGTTCTCTGGAAATTTTGGTTTCCATGTTCTTCTGCAGGATGTAAATAGGGTAAGATATGGCCAGTTAAATATTGTGAGGGTTCGCGCAAAGTACCTTTTTTGAGCCCTTTCAGCATGAACCTTTCCAAAAATATAATCTGAAACAAAAAATCATGTGAATGAGCTTATAGCTCTTGAAAAAACCTACAAAATACTTTTTTGGTGGATTTGATTGCTTGAAGACTAAGCGAGTTATGAGAAAAAAATCAAAAACAATTTTTGTAGAAATTAGAGTATGTACATTAGTATATTGAAGAATACGCATGGTAACTATATTTTATGCCTAGTGGAACTATATGATTTCAATCGATCACACATCCAAATCTAGACTTAACCTTTTTTTAATGGGGTAGTTTTCACTCTTAAAAAATCAAAAGCAACCCCGAGTACAGAGATAACTTTAAAATAGAGTCTCAACCTGAATTTTCATACAGTTGGGTTTCCCGGTTCCTCAATAACAATTTCGATATAATTTTTTTAATAAAAACTATCATAAGTGTGGTTTTTAGAGGTCGAAACTGTTAAATAGATCAGAAATTGTCTATCAAGGTTGATTCAGCGTATTTACAGATGACTGCACGCTAACAAACTAGTATTTTGTAATTTTTTTGAATAGGAGTAGTTTTCACCTCTGATGAATGAAAATCAACCCCAGGCACAACCTCAACTTTGAAGTAGATGGTAGATAGAATCTAAATCTCAAATTAAATGCAAATAGATACTGAATAAGTTGAATAACTGCCGAATAACATATTAATTATCATTTTCTGATGATATTCTGTCATAAGGGGGGGGGGTGTTAAGGGCTGACACTGATATCTGAACCATAAATTATATTGAAAATTATCAATTGATTGATTTTACTGATAAAAATATGATTTCAGTTCATTACATGCTCCCATCTAAAATTTTGATATTTTTTTCGAATAGGGGTGGTTTTCACCCCCCCTCCAAAAAAGCAACCCTCGGCACAGGGTAGATTTTGAAATAGTGGGGGGGTAGAACCTATATCCAAATTTTCATACGAATCGGTGCTGTATGGGATAAACACACAGTTTACACTTTTTTTACCGTCATAGACTGGAGTATTAGTAAAACCAACAAAAAATGTATATAAACCTAATAAACGTTTAGATATATCATCACTTGAACTCTGTACCTTCATACATGTGGTTGGAAACAAATTTAAGAATTCGAATCTTATCTTCAAGTTTAATAGTGATCAGCACAATCATTCAACTTTATATTATAAAAATTTATCAACGATGATATTGAAATCTAACATAGGACGACAGTCAATTCATCATCCAGGACTCATTTTGTATGAAATGCAATAAAAAAAATATGGAGAACTCCGATTGAACGTCAACTTGAAAAAACATTTATTGAAATTGGATAATTACTTAGTAATTATCCATTAATTTTTTCTTGTTATCGTTTTCTGAGATGTAATGAACTTTGTAAGTTTCTTTGGAGATGAATGTTGTTATTGAATGAATTAAGGCTTAGAGGAGGACAGCACCCAGGCGCGGAGAACACCAGAAACCCCCGCAAAAGGCCGGGAGAAACCAAACCCGGGAAAAATTATTCTGTTTTCAAATCACAAATTAGATAATCGGCAAAGATTTACAAAGATTTCAATACTATTTTTCTGAATACATTTTTTCTTTTCTGGAGTATAAGTGAGAGTAGCCCCAGTGAATAATTTCAGAATGGCAATTTTCTGTGATCGTTTCAGGTTGTAGGTTTGGCTCGAAGGAAAGACAGATTGGAAGAGCTGAGTAAGAGCCTCTCTGGTAAATCTGGTAAACTCCACCCCATCCAAACAGACATGACCAAAGAGCAGGATATCCTGAAGGCCTTCGAATGGATCAGAACGAATTTAGGACCCGTCCATATTCTCGTGAACAACGCTGGTGTAGGAATATCCGCAACGTTGGAACAAGGAGCGACAGAGAATTGGATGAAAATGTTCCAAGTGAATGTTATCGGCCTTAGCATAGCAACGAGGGAAGCGTTGAAGGATATGAAACAAAATAATGTTAATGGACACATAATTCATATCAACAGCGTAGCAGGTCATGTGGACTTGAAATATCCCCAAGTATCTATGTACGCTGCCACTAAGCGTTCTGTAACAAGTCTGACGGAATCACTCAGATACGAATTGGCTACTACAGGATCCAAAATAAAAGTAACGGTGAGTTTATTCTGTTATTTTTCAACTAAAACTCATGTGGAAAATACACTTCTATTCACAATTATTCGAAAATGTGTTGGTTCCTATCCTACCTTTAGGTTGAAAAATAACTGAGACGACCACATAGGAAAGTATCACATCTCTCTCTCAATTTCCATGGAAAGTGACCTTTATCCTCACGCCTGCGGCTGTCAAAAAGCCGTCAAATCCGTGAATCCTGTAAGATTTAGAGATGTAATTATTATTTGCTCTTCCTTATTGATATTATTAACATGAAAACTGGACCAGAAACTGATTATTTACGAAAAATTATATATTCAACAACCTTGCGGTTATCTTAACGGTTACTGTACCAACTAAGCTATTTCAGATTTGAATTAACGTCATAATAGTCCAGTAACTGAAGATCCGAAACTGGGGAAAGCTGTGAACAAGTCTATGCGTTCTTCACTTGTGGCTCAATTTGTAGGTCGTCACAGATGTTTTCAAAGGACCCAAAACTTAACACGATTGCGTCCATGGCAATGGCCGAAAATGACCCCCCCAAAACCAGAAAAATGTGTTTCCCGCCAATATCTGGCTAAATATACGAATAAGAGAATTTTCGTTCGTACAAATATTAAAGATCGTCTCATTATCTACAAAAATGACCCTTATCATTTTTTTCGAAAACTCAACAGTTTTCGAGATAAAGGGGCCCAAAACTCTCCTCATTTCAGCTGCCGCTTTCTCCATAGACATTCTGTTGTCTATGCATTCGCTTGGAGGCGGGCGGACGTGTTGTTTCATAACTGAGGCAAAAACTGACATTTTTCAATGATTCAAAGTTCAAGATAATGAGGAAACCCGTAGCTATCATTCCATGTATTTCGAAGTTCTTTCTTATTTGGCAAAAAGATTTAATAAGCTGTGAAAGTTTTTTTCCGCACCATTTCGACACTGTTTCATTAATTTGTTTAAATTTTTTTCAAAAATAGTCTTCTATCGGAAATTTTTCTTTATAATGGGTCCTTGAACGGTCTCCGAACGGTCTGCGTTCTAATAAATGATCCATTTGTTTATTCACATTTTTCATGCGATTTCGGAGTTATGTTATGAATTATTAGCCTTCTACTCGAGCTTCGGAAAGGAACTGAACGAAGGTATCGTGGTAGAAAGAGATCTTGTGATCCTTCAAACACCGAAGTCATATCTGACTTCAATATAAAAGACAGACAGTGGAAAATGACAAAGTTAGATTGATTGTTCTCTTTCATCTTTACTCCCATCGTAATTGAGATCACAGCGAAGCCATATCGAATGCAAGTGATGATACATGACTAAAGTTCAGGCAGATAGGTCTCTAGATGAAGCCAGAACCGAAATAGAGACGGATATAAATGGAAAATGTGGTGAAAGGATCCCTAAAGCCTTCTACTCGAGCTTCGGAGAGGAACTGAACGAAGGTATCGTGGTACAAAGAGATCTTATGACCCTTCAAACACCGAAGTCATATCTGACTTCAATATAAAAGACAGACAATTATTAAAAATGACTAAGTTAGATTGATTATTCTGTTCCAGATTTGCTCTTAGCGTAATTGAGACAATTGTCTTTTCGCAGCGAGGTGATTTTTATTATTCCTTGTATTATAGGAGTGAACAATAGATTCCAACTGAATGTTTTTTCATTGTTTATGATGCTCAGACAGAATAGTTGATGGATATCCAATATTGCCATTTCTTTTCAAACACTCGAGTAATTTCTTTCCTGTATAATATTGTTCTCAAATTCTTCTAATTACAATCACTCACTCCTCCCCAACCTATTATCCCATATGCAAGCTGTGACTGAACAAGTGCAAAATACAGGGGTTTCAGATGTTTTGCATCCAGATAATTTCTCAGATATATGAATCTATAATGACTACCTCTAATCTTTCTTATTATAGCTTCGATATGAATATCCCAACTTGAGTGTCTACCTTATGTTATTCCTAGATATTTGGAAGTGTCGGTTTCAGGTATTTTGTAATTACTTTGGTCTTTCATTTCGAGCTGTCCCATATTTGGTAGTTCGGTTATGTATTATGTACGACGCGAAAGGTAATCATTTTGTCTGATCGAAATTATAGTCAATTAATCGTTATGCTTGAACCACCTTTCGATGTTCAAGAACTCCTGTTCTCCTGAAGTTTCCAGTTGTTCCCATGTTGATTCCCTATAGAGAACAGCCGTATCGTTGGCCAAGTTCAAAATATTGTCTTTAGTTTTCAGATGCAGCAAACAAAACTTAAGATTAATCAGGCAACTCAACAAACACGATCTGATATTCACACATTGTTTAATAAAAAGTGGTTGTAGAAAAAATAGTATAAATGACATGTGATTTTTCACACTGGTTTTATTGTCGCACTCAGCTTACGTCTCTTGCTATAATATTTGCCACTCGTGTGAAAAATGTCACTTTCCGTACTAGTAATGTAATATACTATTCCCGGCCCATCTGAAAGTTTCCAATCTCTTCGAATTTTACTCAAAATGTCAATCTACCCATCAGAATTCCCGAAGTGTTCAGATCCCCTCTAACGTGTACAGATCAAAGTAGTTATACAAAACAAGTTAACCCTGACACGATAATACACGATAATATTATAGCTACGACATACTACTGTATAAACAAAAAATGTATAACTCACTTTCTCCATCCAAACCCCAACTCTCTTCAACATCTATACTCCAGTAAAGAAAGTAATTTTTTTAGTAAAATGAAGGACTAATTCGAGACCACTCATATCAACTAAAAATTTTTTGGAATTTGTCAAAAAAGGTGTCAAGTATCCGAGTAAACAAGTTTGGTTACTGGGCAAAGCTCCAAAACGCTGTAAAACTTGGCCAAACTGTTTTTTTGGCCCAAAATTAATGAATTTTCAATATTTCGGGCAATATTAAATGAATTTTCGTGAAAATAGGTACCGGGGGTTTTTTTGGGTCACTGATTGAGATTTTAATGTTATAAATTTCTGAAACACCCTGTAAACCGTGATAACTACCCTTTTTTAGGGTTGTTTTTTAGAGTCGGGATTTGAAATTTGACAGCAGAATTTAATTGGCTTATTATCTAAACATACAGTACTTCACGAAAAACGGATTAACTATAAAAATTTTATGTGATTGATGGAAAAAAAAGGGTTTTTTGGCCATAACTTTTTTTTGGCTAGTGATAACGAGATGTACCAGGAACCAATTTAAAGCTGAGGTTATCGCCGAAATTTCATGTCATATGCAACATTCGAATTGGATGGGCCAATTTTTTTTATTTCGCCCGGCAAAAAAGAGCATTTACCGTTATAAACATAAAATATGCATTTCAAACGGACAAATTTGCTCACAGATGAAAAATTATAACAAAAAATTTAAATACAACTATCCTGGAATAAATGCTGAAAAATATTGGCTGAATAAAATAAATAATGTTCATGCTGCTGGTCAAAAACTGAAAATGTTTTAAAAAATACACGATTTTACCCAACTTTAGCAGGCCAAAACATAAACAATAATTACCCGATAGGGCCAAAAATGGCTGGACATATTTAGGACGGAGTGTCCTGACTTTTCACCAAAGGATTTTTTTTTCCAAGCACCTTAGCCCATATGGCGCAAAAAAATTGGCATTAAAAATTTTAGAAAAAAAATTATTTTGCCCATAACTTCTTTTCTTCACATTTTAAACGGTTCTGGTTGGTCTCAAAATTTTTCCGATTTTGTCATCTTGCAAAATGATGGGAATCATTTTTATCGTAAAAGTTATATTTTTCGAGATATTTACGCCAGAACGATCCGGTTTCTTCATTTTTCGTTAAGCAACCATTTTTGCCATGTCATATCTCCTTCAATATGATTCGTACAAAAATAAAGCAAAAACCACTTAATTTGTCAACTAAAATACTTCAAATAAATAATATATAATTTTTTTTGTAATACTAACAGATTTTCAGTAAATTCAAAAAAACTTTTAAATTTTTTTGCAAAACTCACACTTTTCCTTGCGCTATTACTCGAAAGGGGTGCATTTTTATGAAAAATTGCAATCAATGTTTTCATGTTAAAAAATGATAATTCATCGATTGGTTTCATTATTTTTGTTTTTAACCTCCTCCCCAATGAGTTCCACCCCCCCGGCGCTTTTTCCCAGTAACGGAAGTTGTTTACTCGGATACTGGGCACCTTTCTTAACAAAATTCAAGTTACTCCAAGTATCTGCAATTGGTCTCGAATTAGTCCAGCCAGTTTTTACTTCCTTCATTCCAAAAAGAGGACGTTACTATTTCATCAGCCAGTCTTTTTTTTATTCTTGAAAATACCACCGATATTTTATTGAGTGATCCAAACATTGCATATATGCAGCAATCCTCGTGATACAACTGAGAAGTGTGTAATATTATTGGTATGCCAAACACATATCATTCTAATAATGATATTTGTTGTGAGCTTTATGAACTTGGCCTATTTGCAATGAAACATAAAACGTATTGGAATGATCTTGCCAATATTCATTTCTTGTTCATTTTATGAGCTCATTTGGAATGACTGAGTAAAATACCCCTCTCTTGAGAAAAATGGTTCACTTTCCGCCTTGCTATGTAATCGGTTGAGCTGCAGGTTTCGAATTCATGACACCATCGAATGATATTTCAGAGCATCAGTCCCGGTTTGGTTGAAACCGAAATGATAAGCGATGAATTGAGGAAGCAGGAAGGGACGCAAAAAGCGATCGCAGACAATCGCATTCTTATGGCAGATGACATTGCACAAGCAGCATTGTACGTTTTGTCTACACCGCCACGGGTTCAGGTATGTTATACGATCGACCAAGTTGAATACCTAGATGACAGGAATTTCACGATCCACGACTATGAAGTTTGTAAACTTCACGGAAAATTTGCATTCCATGCGAGTTATACACTATACTTTTCCTACGGCTGTATTATATAATAGCAAAATCATTTAACAAATAATATTTACTTCGAATTCAATGTCATTCAGAATTTCCATTTGAGTATAGGGAAGAATATTGACCGATGAGGGCGCTGGTGGTGGTTAAACTTTATCCACCATTTTGAAATAGTTACCTTGTTTACATTTGTGAAATAACGCGCCAAACTGAAATCCAGTCATCAGTTGCCCCTGCTAGACAAGATTTTGGTGTTTTTTTGCTATATTTTCATTGTACGAAATTTTTCTCGTGAAGGTTAATATAACTGTGTTCATGATGCTTTGAATAGCCGCACAATACCATTCAATGGAGGTGAACATAGATGCATTGTGTTTTAAAATCTAATGATATTTGTTCCAGGACATTTTTTAGTTTTAGTGTAGTGTTAGTGAACCAAAGAGGCTTTTATTACATGGATGATGAAATGCGCCATAACTTCGCCTGAAAATAGACAAACAGACTCACCAGGTAACAAGAAATCATCTCTCTTGAAATGCAAGTAACACACCAAAGCCGCTCTAGGTGGTGATTTATGCAGTTTCAGTTTAATATTCCATGCCTTGTACCTGTCTATTTTCTCTTTCAATCCACTTTCCGTAATGTTTCCCACCAAAGATGTATTTATCTTTGGAAACGTGTGGAAAGACAACTTTGGATTTCGGTTCCTAAAGTTGCGGCAACTTGGCACCAAACACTTTATACGGCTCACTGAGCGATCTGCATCCATGATTGTTTGTTATTATTAATCAAAAAAATTACAACTTCAGATGAGATTTCCTAAATCAACACCAAAGAACTCAATAAATTCACACACATAAAATGGAAGCCGTTTGTTTGTGAAATTCCAGCAGTGCGTTATATTTCCGCCAGACGTCGCATAAAATTATGAACTTCCCAATAATTGAATGAGTAAATGGAGCTGTCATTGCTTAAAATTTAACATGATGGTGACCTGATTCAATATTTTATGTGATGTATTAGAATAATACAGAAAGTGTTACCTTATAGGATTTTTTTTCCAACAGGATTCGGGCATTATTGAAGTGGGTATTTTATAAAATGAATCATTAGGTATTTCCGAACTTCTGAGCAATGTTCGGCAGATTTTTGGGCCTGACGTTTCGTCTGCAATAGTCGAAGTAACATTTTCTGTTGCGAGGCTTTGATTAGATGTGATTCAGATGATGAGTCTCCATTTATCGGTCCTTACAATCGAACTGTCAATTATTATTATTACACAGCAGGTTTTTCGGGCTTGAGGGCTGTGTCCTGGAATTTTAAACTGCGGAGCTCTCGCCTGCATAAGTCATAGTAGACTCACAGGAAGGAGTTCAACTAAAACCACGCCGCTGAAGATGGCTGTTGCAGATGCAGCCGAGAGCTCCGGAACTCAAAATTCCAGGACACGGCCCTCAAGCCCGAAAAACTTGCGATGTATCAATACCTGTCGTGAAAAGCCTACATTCTTTCATTTGTCAGTTATAATCTCCAATTGATTTTTCGGAACCAATTAGGGACAATTGACAGTGTGAATCTGGGTCATTCAGATACGAAGAGAAAAATATATCAAAAAAACATAATTATCCCATCAAACTGATAATTGTTGAGAGATACGTTCACCAGATTTGAATTTTCTGGACGTGACCATCACTAAAATAAAGAATAAACATGATTTTACAGTTTTTCATATACTATCTTATATGGACATAGTTGTACATAGTTAACTCATCAACACAAAACAAAATCTCCTTCTTCAATAGAATGCTTCTCAGATTACTGCATATTCCACATTCAGAGAACAAAAAGGACTGAAATTTCTCAAGTAGAATACAGTCACCAACGGTTTATATGTGAACATTGCTAACTCCTGTTTAGGAAAACAAACCACATAAATCAGGTCTATGCAATAACAGAAAAAGATGGAATACACCATAATATGTCGACTTTCGTAGGCGACCCCTCTAATAATATTACTCCATTTCTGAAGAATGAACAATTGCGTAACCTACATAACGATAATATTTTTGGTGAATTCGAAAAAAATAATGAAACTCCAGTGTTGTAAAGATCGAGAGTATACAAGTTAACTCGTGGTTCTCGATCCAAACTTTATATGGATCAAACGAGGAGATCTTTCACCAACAGAATCAAAAAACATAAAAGTAATTTTTTTAATGAAAAAATCAATGAAACGAATCATCTATTGACAGAAGGAGGAAATCAAATGAGTTAAGGAACATTCGCTTAATGACCAAATAGATCGGAAGTATTAGGTTCAGTTTAGCAGATGAACTCAGTCAATTTTCTCATTATCTTTCCCAGAAGAAGTAGTTGATAGTATTCAAGATATGTATGTATATATTCGCGGATTCATTTACTACTGAAACAAGTTTGAAAAATCTATTGTATAGTGATACACGCGTAGCGATTTAATGAACTGTCCAGTTGAAAAATAGGTGAAACATTCCCTCCTTTCATCATCCCATTCCTTTTTTGTTTTCAGATACATGAGCTCACAATTCGGCCCGTTGGAGAATTGTTTTAAATAGAGGGAGGAAAAGAAAAAGAAATTCATGAAAATATGGCCAATCTGTAGGAACTTCCGAACGAGCTTCCAATCTGGCTTTTTCATCACCTAAGGGATTATTAAAATGTATCTGTAAAAATGTCCAGTGTTGTTTCTTTCTTCTAGCTTTCTTGGGTTCCACGATCTGAAAAAGTAGAAATTGATATTGAATCTAGACAAGTGTAGAAGGGCAGATTTTTAATTTACTCCGAGAAGTTGCTGCGATAATTCAAAAACTAGTTCCTTTTGAATGGAACACGTTCTTTTAGTCGTCAACTTTTCGATTATCTCAAATTTACCTATCAAAAAATACAAGTAGTAATATTCATCAAAATAGTTATCGTTGACGTTTCGGGAACCAAATCAGCTTCCGTTTTCAAAACTTTCATAAATATTCTTTTCTTGTTTAGTTTTTGTTTTCCTTTTCTTTAAATGTCAGTTATTTGAGCCTTGAAGTGTTTGAGATGCAAGCATCCGAAAACAGCATGATAAAAGCAGATTCCTCCAACTTTCGTCTCCTGCTATTCCTCTTCTGTTGTTCATTTAAATCATTCGAGAACCGATGCCTAGATTCAATGATATTGTTACGAAATGTCCTGGCGCCGGCCCTGACGATCGTAAACGAGAGAGCGTCATTTTTCCTGGAACTCTCGACGCGCGTGGAATGTTCGATACCCGAGATTTGAGTCGAAGATTCTTCATAGGCATACGCAGGTATATAAGCAGCGGTGCATCGCGAGGAGACAGTTTTTATTCAGAGCTGAGTGGCGAGAGTTATTGAGAGCTAAGTGAAGCAGAGTTATTTCGCGAAGCAGAGTTTCTATCAGAGGGTTTTTCAGAATTTTTAGTACAGAGAGTTTCAGTACCGAGCATTGGAAAGTTAGCGGAGCAATTTAAGCGATTGTATTGTATTGTGATGTGATAGGAAGTTGTAATAAGCATGGGCGCCGGAACTTCAAAATTACCATGGGGGCTCGGTCTCCAAAAATAAATAAATATAAATAATAAATATATATATATATATAAATAATAAATATATATATATATATATATATATATATATATATATATATATATATATATATATATATATATATGTATGTATGTATGTATATATATATATCCCATAATAAGCTAGGTAAAATAACGCTAGTGTATTATAATATCATATATTCAGGTGATGTTCACATACATGAAAAAAAAACAAAGCGTGTACTAGTCCAAAACGACTACATGTACTACATGTTTGAAATAATAAAAATAATTTCCAAACTCTTCGGTAAAGTATAGAAAAAACAAAAAAAAACTAATAATCCCGGCCACACAAAAGAAACAAATAACCAATTTCTACATGAACTATAAAATCAACAAATAGGATAAAACCTATAACTTTACTCATGTTAGAAGGTCTGCCGTCTTTGGTTATTTTTCAAAATGAAAGTATTTGCTAACTCGTGATCACTAACTTGTTCAAAATGTAGCTCTGTAAAAGTTTAAAATAACACAATCGTTTAGTCTTTGCTGTGTCATCGTGGACCGTAAATACGTTTTTGTTTTGATCTTCAGATATCACATCTTTTATTTTTTATCAGAATATATGCGGTATACGTATGTACCTTTGTTAATAGTGATTACGGCTTTGAGTAACAAAGTCCGGCGGTTTTGTCACTGACTCTGTTGCCAGTGTGATAATAAAAATCTTTCTAACCCGACACCAATGAGACCGATACATAATTTGTTCTGAACGAAACATTTTTGCTACGAGAGCATAGTAACAGTTTCCCAAACCAGAACTTCACTATGGGGGCTCCGCCCCCATAGCCAATTCTCTATGGGGGCTCGAGCCTCATTGCCCCCATGGTTCCGGCGCCCCTGGAATAAGAGTAGTGAAGTGTTGTTTGGAGTTTTAATCAACGAACCCAAGGAAATATCGTAACAGTAGTGTCAGAAGTCGGATTTTGCAAAGGATAAATCGTAAAAGTGGTGTCGGAAGTGGAATTTAGCTGATAAAGAAAACTATTTGTGAATATGAGTACGTCATACGCTACGATGGAGGACGTAACGTATCCAAAATTTATTTGCGGATTAGTAGAGGCGATGGCAGGAAGATGAAAAGCGACGGCAGGAGGAAAAACAAGAAAAAAAAAGCGACGACAGGAGAAAGGAAAGTGACGACAGGAGGAAGAAAAACGACGGCTGGAGGAAAAAGAATTAGAGAAGAAGCGACGACAGGAGGTAAAGCAAGAACTCGAAGGAGCGCTCCAGAAAATTCTCGAATATGAGAAGAAGGAACGATAATTAGAAAGAGAAAAAGGATAAAAAGAACGAGAAGAAAGACTCCAGAAAATTCTCGAAGCAATAAAGGAAGAACGTGATAAAAAGAAAGAACGAGAACTTGAAAAGAAAGAACGAGAAGAAACACTCTAGTGAGCTTTATTTTCGAATTGACCTCAATTCCAACTTCCACACTCATTTTCGAATTCGCGCGATCGCAGTACTCCTTTCGTTTTTTTATAATTCGAAAAAATGTGTTTGAGGTCTAGATTTACAGGGTACCTGACAAATAAAAATGTTTTGTGTTTCCCTATCGAATATTGTGTGTGAAAGCGAAAAAATCCCCTTTCCGAACAATGAAGAAGACAAATCTTTGGAACGAAGGAATACCGCCGTATTTTGACTTCGGAATCGCGTTTTCGTACATTTATTACTAATGTTTTTATGACACTATATGTAATAAACCATTTTTAAATAAATATATTGTCGAGAAGGAAAGGTGGGAATTTGGTCCTTCCTTGAGGTTAAATTAGCTGAGATGGTCCTTTTTGATAACCAGATATGAAATCAGTTGTTTGAAAAGACAAATTACAAACTTTATTAAATTTCACATTCACTTGAAAAATCGACAATCATTAAATAAAACCTATTCTGACAAAATAAACACCCAACAACACTGAATTTAATGGTTTTACTTAATCAATCAGAGGCTTGTTTCCAATTCCCCGATCGATGGTTTATTTATCAATCCCCGAATCAGAGCCACAACACTTCTATAACACATTATATATATATATATATATATATATATATATATATATATATATATATATACTCTATATATATATATATATATACAGGAAGTATACTCTGTATAACGTTACGAATTCCAATATTTCGACAATGTTTATTGTCATCTTCAGGGAAAGCCTACAATATTATACTAATTCGTCAAATTCAAAATGTAAAAGTGTGAAAAAACTACTTACAGTGTCCATGAGATTGAGTGCAAAAAGGGTTGTTAACCAATTTAAAACATGTATGAAACATATGTTACACGATTAAAATTATTCAACTATGGTCAACATTACACAATTTAAAAATTTTTTATCAATATTTACTGGACGTCCATTTTGCAAGTCGAACGCCGACATTTATTTGCGAATGAGTAGAAAATGTTAGGGTTAAAAGTTCCATCCTGCATGGATGTCCGGAACTACGTAAATATATGCGCGAAATATCGGTAGGTCGACGCATCCTAAGAGGGAGAACCCGCGTCTTTTTGAATTTCATAGATGGGTAAAGAATAGACAGCTGAAGGCCTTATTGAACAATTTCAGTGTAATATGTGAAAAATTCATAAATTTTGAAAGAAAAAATTTTTTGTTTTATTATATAGAAGTGGAATTAATGTAACAATAAATAGAAGCTCCCAATTTTCTAATTAATTTATTGTTACATTAATTCCACTTCTATATAATAAAACAAAAAATTTTTTCTTTCAAAATTTATGAATTTTTCACATATTACACTGAAATTGTTCAATAAGGCCTTCAGCTGTCTATTCTTTACCCATCTATGAAATTCAAAAAGACGCGTGGGTCTTCTACAGGGTCTCTGAGGAAAATGCGTCGATTCCCTACCGATATTTCCGCATATATTACGTAGTTCCGGACATCCATGCAGGATGGAACTTTTAACCTAACATTTTCTATCATTCCATGCCGGCGTTCGACTTGCAAATGGACGTCCAGTAAATATTGATAAAAAAAATTTAAATTGTGTAATGTTGACCATAGTTGAATAATTTTAATCTGTAACATATGTTTCATACATGTTTTAAATTGTTAACAACCCTTTTTGCACTCAATCTCATGGACACTGTAAGCTAGTTCACTTTTTACACTTTTACATTTTGAATTTGACGAATTATATAATATTGTAGCTTTCCCTGAAGATGACAATAAACATTGTCGAAATATTGGAATTCGTGTTATAAGAGTATACTTCCTGCATGCTGCTTACCCAACTATTTTGATAGTTTTGTTCTTAACTAGTCAGCAAAGACTACCCATCTCCTATATATATATATATATATATATATATAGGAGAAGAATTAGTGACTGGCTATAATATAATTCGATTGACTGCAACCTCACAAAATCAATCGAATTATATATATATATAAGGTCTGTTTTTAATTTACTTTTCAGGATTATAGTTCACAATATCACACATGATTGAAATTCTTTTATTCAGCATATATTATTACTACAGTAATTAGTATAATCACTTTTTATTATAGTTCGAAAGTTCATAGGTTACCTATATAGTCATCTTACAGTCACAAAGTACCTAAACACTAAAGACGGTTTGTGATTGAAGATGAAATTGTCAAAGTGTTTCTTAATCCCTACAACTGTTCAGCCTGGACAACTGCCAAAAATAATTTTCCTTCGGTGTCTCTATAACGCAGAATGATTCAGCTAATGTGAATCTCCATATGTACAATCCTCAAACCGCTACGAATTCCTTATATCCTTACCCTCATCGTTCTCACGATGTTCTCTGAACATCTCATACTGTTCTCGTCGTGCGAATGCGAATGAAACATTGCAGTCCTACTCAATATTTACAAATTCAATGATTTCGAACTGAACAATATCTCATCACTTGAACTTCACCAGTTGAGTTCAATTTCGGCAAAAGTGGACGGGTTTTTGAGGCCCATGGATATTTTTTCCGAATTAAACTCTAAGACGACCAGCAAGAGCTTCTTACAAACCAATCGCATGGACTTTATTTCTCAAAAAAATCATAACACTATGTGAAACGTCCGTGCTTAGTATCTTGAAGATATGGGTGAAGATGTGGATAGGAATGAGCGATACCACAGTTGTAGAAGTTGAGCATGTCTGTATAGGCCAAATGGTGGGGCTCCGGTTTGGAACCGAGGTTTTCTGGCCTCGATCCCGGGGATTTTGATGGGGGGGCACAGTGACTTCCATACGCCATGTTGAAGAGAGCCTCTGGATCGCAGACAAATTTGTAAACGTACCTTTCACCTGGAAAAGAAAAAAAATTGTGTCAGGATATTTCAAAAGAATATAGCGAATCGAGTTGATGTAAAATGGTGTAATTATCGCCCGTGATGTCAGTAGTATTGTTCTGACTGCAAAGAACAAAGCATATGCAGCGAAGAGAAAAGGCGTGGTTCTCGAGATTGTACGCTCGATGAGGATAACGTAAGTAAACGGAATATGCGTAATTAATAAGGTACCAATGACAAAGTTGATGGCTAGACTGCTTTCATAGAGTTTACAGCGAATAATTGCACTAGACCTATTTAACCGATGGAACTGATCAAAATAAACATGAATTTTGGCTCACTTTTCAGGTGCTCACTTGTTCCCGAGTTGGATTATTTTGAAGTTTTTTGAGTTTATATTTTTTTTGTATATATTGATTCACACGACAAGATGTTCCAAATTTCAGTTGTTCTGGAGATAATCACAACATAATATATTCCTTTTACACCAATCGACCAAAATGAGTGCATTTCTATAATTTTGAAAATTTTGCCTCAAGAAAACGCTTTCATGTATTTCATCAAATTTTTACACAAGTTTCAAGTCATTTGATGAACAAATTTCGAAACTCATCGATGTACACAATTCAAAACCGATTAAACTTGTTGCACTCAGGATATAATCCCCGATAGAAAATCACGAGCATATTGTTACGAATGTCCTAGCGCCGGCCCTGACGAGATCCTTAACGCAGATGAGGGGTCGCGTCGTAGCGAACGTTATTTTCCAGGAACTGTGGATTGCCGTGGACAATTCGACAGACATCATCGAGGCCCTTCGCGAAGATTCTTCATTGGTGTACGCAGGTATATAAGCTGCGGGACATCGCGGCGGAGACAGTTTTCATTCAGGGAGAGTAAGTTATTAACAGACACAGTTAGACAGACAGTTTTATTCAGAACTAAGTGGCGAGAGTTATTGAGAGCTAAGTTGAGCAGAGTTTATTCGCGATATTTGAGAGAGTTTATCAGAGTGTTTAGTATAGAGCGTTGAAAAGTTAGCGGAGCAGTTCAAGTGATTGTATTGTATTGTGTTGTGAGAAAGAGTTGTAATAACAGTAGTTTAGTGTTCTTTGGAGTTTTAATAATCGAACCCGAGGAAATATCGTAACAGTAGTGTCAGAAAAAAGATTTTTTAAGGAAATATATAACAATATTCGTTTAGTGCTCGAGAGTCAGGTTTGGTATGAGGTGTTGTTCCTAACCACAATCCTATGATCCTGTGATTGAGTTTCTCAAAATCTCCTAGATATAGAAGAAACTATGAGTAAAATTTGACTGATGCATGAGAATCTCGAAAACGGCACGATTTACAAAGGAGGTTGATTAGAGGCAAAGTTGCATATTATGAATATCTGATCTACCACTTTCACTTTGAGAGATATACAGGAATAAAGGAATTAATCGATTTTCTGCTTTATGTTATCAAATTAATTTCCAAATTGTGTTTTCACTTTGTAACTGCAATTTTTTAACGGGCTATATAAAAGCATGAAAGGAGAATTGTTTGAACGTCATTTTTTGTGGTGGATCAATATTTTGTATATATATATATATATATATATATATATACATATATATATATATATATAAATATATATATATATATATATATATATATATATATATATATATATATATATATATATATACATATATATAGGAAAGTAACTCGTGACTGATTAATGAATATGTAGTGAATCTTTTGGGGTTGCAGTCAGTTGTGTTGGGCTATATCACAAAGAAAACTCTTTGTTATTCGTCAAGCTTTCGGCAATCTTTATTGCCTTTCTCAGGACGTCTATAATACATAACAATTCATCATATGATAATATAATGGAATGGTTACTTACTAACGTGAGATTGAATAATAAAAAAAAGGCAAAAATTGAACATGAAAATATGAAGGTGACGTTTAAATGAAATTAGACATATGATATAATTTCACTTCCAGGTTACGGTGGAAAAGTCGAAATAGAGGGTGATTTTTTCTTATCCTTCTCATATTCTATCAAAAAGGTGTAAATTTTGCTAAGACCATTTAAATCTGTTTTTTTTCTTCATGGAATGGTCATTATTATTCATATGTATCATTTCTAAAAATACACGCTTAGAAAGATTTATTTCACTATCCAAAATTCCAATATTAATTCTTATTTTTTCAGATTGTGGTAGGTTACAAACCCAAAAAACTACGGAACAAACATGAAAGGAGAGTTTTCAGGGTGTGGCATCCCTGTGCAACCCAACTTTGTTCTATCAAATACTGAACCATATTTGTTATTTATTTTTTCAAACCTCCTAGGCCATACAAAAATTATGTTGAAATTTCCACTCGTCTCTAGAATAGTCATCGTCACAAAAATTGACTATTTTGAAAGCATACATGTATTTCGAGTCGCCCTTTTTATCGTAATAATATGAATTAATACCAATCAATGTGAAAAAACATGAATCTATTTCGATTAAAAAGGCAATGGAAAAATTCGTAGAGCCCGAAAAGTTTCCCAAATAGGAAGAAAGACACTGGTTCTTTTCGAAAAATTTTAAGCTGAAGGTGAGCAAGGAATCGAATAGAACACTCTGCAATGATAATGTGCATACCCTTTTTGAAAATTTATTCAATTGAACCAAATATGAATGAAAATATAACTACCTGCAACCTTTTGCATAATCCCTTTCTCATAATAATATCTCAGAGATCTGCTGAGTTTGTCGTAGTTCATTGCTGGTCGGTTCTTCTGAGCTCCCCAACGCCTGGCTACCTGAAAATTAATATTATTATATGTGAGTATTTCTGATTAATGGGACTGCTGATTTTCGAAGAAATGCCTAATTTAGGCCTAATGAGCCATTGAATACAATAATTAGATGAATGTTTCTTCGAGTGGACGGACGAATTGTGAAACCAGTTTTATTAATGAAGAATAGAAGTATTCCAGTGAATCAGTGGATATGTCCGATTTTTTATAATTTGTCCAAGTGAAAATATAAAAGTAGAATATAGGGAGTGATGGACATTTTCATAATTTTCGGCGTAATCCGAACAATTCTTGTCCTCGTTATTTTTGAGACTTGGGCATGTTTTCAGGAGGTCACTATGGGTGGTGTTGATGAAAGGAAATATCAAAATAAAAGAGATACAAATCGTATTCCATATTGATACTGAACTAGTATCAATTTTCTTCTCCTGGAGATAATAATAATAATAATATTCTTCGGCACTCGTATGAAATAGACAGGACACCGGTACTGCCTTACGCTCCAGGGGATATTGAGTCCGTTGTGGAGAATGAAAGGTGTCGAATTTTTTGGAACTTCATTCCCTACCCTCAGGCAAATACAGGCCAATAAGCCTGATATAGTCCTCTTCGACTACCGAAGTAAGACGATATTCATTATTTAGTTTTCGGCCCCTGCCAAAACGAATATCGTCTGAAAAGAGGAGTAAAAACGGACAAAGTACCAGGATTTACTTTACGAACTCCGCAGGCTCCACCCGGACTATTCTGTGAGCGGTTCTGATTATAGGTGTTCTCGGTGGTTCCAGACCAACGCTACTCTCGGAGCTCAAGATCATACCGGCATGTCGTAATGCGACAGAGAACGTGGCCGGCCGCATGCAGAAGGCCGTTATTCTCGGTGCGTCTGCTCAGGACTCATGAATCTCGGAGCCAGTGACCACTTACCCCGCGGTGTGGGGAGTGGTCATTGGTTAATTATACTAGCGCGTCCGCCCACTGGGTCGGAGCAGTGGGGAGTACGGACCCGACTAGGCACGTTTAGACGACAAAAAATAATAATAAAGTTCATTCAAAATTCATAAAAAAGAGCATATACATCAATGTGTAAAAAGGTGTATAAACAGTTCAATTATACCCGCGAAGTTAAAAACTTGTTGCGAGAGATACGAATTACATATATATGTATAATATATTTGATGAATTTGTAGAATTCAACAAAATAATATTGAAAAACAACTAATTTTCTCAACTGAAGTGAGAGATTTCATGAAATAAATTTCGACGTGATTCTTGAATCCATTTTTTAATCTGTAGTTTGAAAGATACTAATGACTTGATCATTTTTATATGATTTGGAATCAAATCATAGTAGAATGCCAATAAATTTTTGAATTTTTTTTGAGACATTGTTGTTTTAACTCTTAACATTTTTCAATGTGATATTATTTTTATCCCTTGTATTATAAATATGATTATTGAAATTTATATTCAATTTGTGTTTATGGATATATATCATAATGTTATATCCATTTTATGTGTTTCTATGTACATATTTTCACTTGGATACAAATAAGACTTATTATATATTATTTTCAAAAACCGTTTCTGAAGAACGTCAAGATTTTTAATGTGGGATTTCATGACCCCTCCCCAAGCCAGAATCCCATAATTCAATTGGGGCTGTATTAATGAAAAATAAAGAATGTCAAGGGTTTTCACGCTCATAAATGTTAACAAAACGCCCGTCGAGTGAAAAAATGTCAGTTTGGTATTGGGGTAATTGATCTCTAGGAAAAATTTCGAAAACTGGGAATACTAGAATTTTTTATATTGAGTAATTGCCGTCCTGTCACGGAGCCAAAGAAGGTCGGACTTCACTTCAATAAACCGTAGGTGCCGGGTATCCCTTGCTCGCACAAAGTCTTTGATGAGCTTCTGAGTTTTTCTAGAAACGTGCTATTTTCCTTGAAGAGAAACTTTACGAGAAGAAAATACAAGACAAACCTACACGACGATATGAGTACTTATTGTATATGGTTATACCTCTTCAGGCTCAATCAACTTGAATTCCATTCCTCTTCCTGTCCACGCTATACAGCCTGCGCTAGCGTCTGGTGCATCCAGCAATGCAACAAGGAATTGCCATAGCTGCAAAGAACCTCGCCTACCGGTGGAACTCTGCAGATTGGAATTTCGGCTGTCTGCTACTGTTTTCAGCTTTTCGTCGATTTTTTCTTCTGAATCTGAAGAAAAAGAAAAGGTAACCAGAATATATTCACAATCTTCGATTTAAATATCCGTTATCATGTCTTCAAGTTGACTTGGTAACGCCTGACATTGGATATCATCTGACAGACATCTTCAAGAAAGATACGAGTGCAAGTGCTTCTTGTGATCGAATAACAGTCACCGGTTCATCGATTTGAACAGTGCCATATGTCAACCTCGCCTGTGATGGAAGAAGCCCAAGGAGGGGCCAGAAGCTTTGAATAACTTCATTTAGGTCACTGATATACATTTAAAACAAAAGTGGCCAAATTACACTACCTTGAGGTACACCGCTTTTTATGATTACAGTCCCACTGCTTTGTGCTTTCACTACCTGTTATAAAGGTAATGTTTACTGATAAAGGTGTCGATAAGGATACGATTTGGTATTTGATATTCCTTGCCATTTCACCGCGACGTTTCGTTCCACGAGCAGGAGGGTTAGTTAGAGACATAATCAAATTCAAGCTCCCGCGGTGTGTTGATGCGAACGCCGGTTATAGTCCAGGAAAATTTCCCATTGGTATAGGTGTAACGCGACGTGGAAAAGTGAAAATTGCTCGGGAATCCTGTCTCTGATGTAAATATCGACCTGCGTGATCGAAAAAATTTGTTATAATTACAGAACTAGCGATCAAATACAAAATT
The DNA here is from genome assembly GCA_032362365.1 of Zygogramma bicolorata. Lineage (NCBI taxonomy): Eukaryota > Metazoa > Arthropoda > Insecta > Coleoptera > Chrysomelidae > Zygogramma > Zygogramma bicolorata. Next base: position 201,457 of record JAVJAQ010002541.1, read on the forward strand.
TTCTTAAAGCCATTTCATTTCTTTCCTGTTGTATATAATCTGAATTTGACACCCTCCGATAGATTCGTATTCAGGAATAGTAGTATTTATGAGTAGAAGTGAATAGCAGTAATAATTCTAAGATGTTTTTTTGTAATAGGATTCATTTCACGATAATTAAAAATGCAATATAAGAAAGAATGAATATAAAATTTGTATTTTGGAATCAGTGCAGAATTTGCATATTGTTTATTTTTGTCAAAACATATTTGTAGATACAGAAAAACAGGCAATCATTCATTTTACAGGTGGGAAATAATTTGATCACATCTTTTCAGAAACTTCTATTAGTATTAGAGAAAAATATTAGAAAGGACGATTGAATTTTGTATGAAGTACAAAGAGAAAGCTCAAATGGCATGATAACTAACATATACCATGCATAATAATTGCCACTCACTTTTCAATATCGATTTTGATATTTTTATCAATTTTCGGCACAATTGAAAAAAATTGAGAAACTGGTGGGGTTCTCTAGAAAGGTAGTAATTTACGAATTTTATAAATACTTTACCTAATGCACTGATTTGAATGTTTTTTATTAAAATGATAAAATTATATTTACATTCCATGGTGAAATTTTCCCATAAAAATTAAAAATAACGAAATTTATTATGTCACGGTGAACGTCAAAAAGAACAAATATAGACGGTAAAAATATATAATGTGTGTCTTCTTGAAATGAATTTAGACAGACCTCAACTTTCCGAGGCAAATGCTAATTATGGCATTCCTTCCTGGGGAAGTTGTAATAAACATTTATTCTATTCCATTTTTGTCCTCCGAAGTAGCATCTTGTAGAGAAATCTTCAGAGATGATAAATTCTTGAATCTTCCATCTCTTTCCATACTGGGAAGAGTATGCCTGTTCCCAAAATAGGTCTTATTATGACCGCAATTGTACTTGACAAAGTATTGACTTGAGAGTGCCCTGTCCTTCATCTAACCAAATAAAGAATTCGACAATTTATAATGCAATATGAACCAAATTATAACGCCATAAAGGAACTGTTTTCTCCTAGGACTGTAAAAAATTATCAATTTTGAAAATAGCACTTAAATTTGGCGATAACAATATGGATAAATACATCGATTCAATATGATATGATTTATTGGCCCAAGTATGTGTAAGAGTCATGTGAAGGTTTGTTATGAAAACTGCGATACATACATTTTTGAACTGAGAAATATTGGCGTTTAAATTCTTAATACTATTGAATTTTGGCTTGAAAGAAAATATGATCCAGGGTTCCAAGGATGTATGAAAAAATCAACGCCAACCAACTTGTAAAAAAAAAACAAAAATATGAATTTTTACGGTGGAAATAAATCGAAATTTTCTCTGTAAAAACTACTGGATGAATGCCAATAGATTTTTCGAATAAACTTCGGTATTATTCTGAAGTTCTCAAATCTCAATTGATACTAGCGTGTTTGGATGATTTTTTCATTTGGTGCATGATTTTTAAGGAACAAATTCAGAATAAAATGTTCTCCCATGAACTACATATCCATCTAGTAACATTGCCAAATATCCAGAAAAATGCGCAATACTTGTGCACTCGTCAGTTTATAATTTTTTCTGGGAATAGCACACTTCATTTCGATGGAAAAAGTCGATACTTTCATCAGATACGCCATTCCCGATCCATTCCCACCAAAAACTCTTCTACGTCACGTGATAGCCACGTTTGGCTGGTTTCTGTCGAAGTTTTCTCGGCCTATTATCCCCGAGAACGCGGTCTCGAATAATATGTTTATCCGCGGGTGGCACTCTGCGTATCTTTTAATAGCGAAAGAATGAATTTTGATTTTCAATAAGGTCGCGCCGATATTTCCATCACGTTTTCCATATCGATGGAGAAGATTGTGTTCACGAACCTGATGGGAATTTTGAAATTATCCGATGGTGGGTTCGGATTTGGAGAGCGGTTTACATTTGATCCGATTGACGTGTCCTGATGTGATTTTTAAGAGAATCTCAATCTCAATTTCAGGGCCTGCACGACTCATATATTTATATATATATATATATATATATATATATATATATATATATATATATATATATATATATATATATATATATATATATATATATATATATATATATATATATATATATATATATATATATATATATATATATATATATAAATTATCAAATTCTCTGGTCTATCACAATTTGCATTCAATTCGAAATGCCCACCACAATATAGCTAGCTATTTCTGGCTTTGGCCTTCATCAGCTGTGGGGTGGCATGGTCCTCGTATCGAAGACAAACTGTGATAGATATCCAGAGAATTTGAAATGAATCGTGCCTTTACGTAAAGGCACAATAAACAGACCGCAAACCTGAGAACTTCCAAATCTAGTTTATATATATATATATATATATATATATATATATATATATATATATATATATATATATATTTATATTTTATTTCTTCTCCCTTAAACTTTGTTGAAAAAATTTTTTAATTCAACCCCCCCCAAAAAAAAAAAAAAAAAAAAATATTAAAAATAAAAAAAAAAAAAAAAAAAAAAAAAAATTTAAAAAAAATTATATATATATATCTCTTAGTCACTTCACGATCATTCGAAATGATTTAGCAAAATGAAAAAGAAATAACTATTTGTTTGATCGATTTGAATACAAGTATTTCAAATAGACATTGCAACTACGAGAACTACATGAAGCTCTTTACAAATACCATCATTTGTAAATGTCATTTACCTACGTTGAGGTTGAAATGAGTTATATATTTTGTTAATACTTTTTGAATGTTTTTTTAGATACATTTGGGATTCTGATAATATATCATAGTTCTTAGTGCTCGAGAAAATATCTTGTTCAGTACATAGTTCATCCAATAAAACGATGGCTTGGTAAAAATAATAGAATGGGGTAACATCAACTTGGTGGAATTTAATGCTAGGAAAATCTAGGCGTGTCTCTTCTCAAGGAAAGCCGATCTATCACCTTCTAGTATTCAGAAGTCAGGAGCGACTATTCCTACAAAGTCAAGTATCTCGATGCTAGGAATCACGATCAGTAATTATCTCTCATGGGAAAACCATGTAAGATTGATCCCTCAAAGTGCTTCCCAGAAACTTGGATTTCTGTTTCGTACAAAGAAATACACCACATCTCGTCAACTTCTCATTATCTACGATAAGGCTCAGATACGACCTGTCTTGGAATATAGTTCTCATGTGTGGAATTCGGCACCAAAACATTCATTGAAGCTTCTCGACTCTATTCAGAGAAAGACAATCCGTCTTGTTGGTGATTCTTCGCTCACGGACTCGTTCACATCATTGGAACGTCGTAGAAGGGTCAGAGACTTGTCTCTCTTCTATAGGTATTTAAACGGTCGGTACTCTTCTGAATTGCTATCAATCGATCCACCCTTGGCAATATCTTCACGGCTGACTCGACGAGTTCAGAATTTCCACCCCTTTGTTGTGAGTTTGGAGACCTGTCGAACCCTTGCTCAGGATTCTTTTTTCAATAGCATTTTTTTTATTGCACTGATAATTCACATATCAAATCCCATCAGAGCTCATCGAAAAATATGATTTGCAATATCCACTTAAACTTCCTATCGTGGATTGTGATTTTAGACCACATGCATCCATGATCATGTTGAAAATAATTTTAACAATTTGAGGTCAATCACCCCAACACGAAACTGATATTTTTGCACTCGACACGCGTTTCGCTAACAAGGTTAGCATCTTCAGAAGGAGAAAATTGATACTCCTTCTGAAGATGCTAACTTTGATAGCGAAACGTGCGTCGAGTGCAAAAATATCAGTTTGGTGTTAGAGTAATTGATCTCTAGGATAAGTTTCAACTTTTACACCGAAGGTTCCAATCTTATCGTTTATTCAATTTGTATGGTATATTGTTTCATTAAAGGTACCATTTGCTACATGCCTAAAGGATTTCTGCTACATATTTTAGTATTCGGGTCACAAGTGTAAAATTACCTAATATATGACAAATCTCGCAATGGCACCAGAAGCTGGACCTTACACTGATGGAATCGGAGGCCAGGCTGTTCACTTATAATTGAGATGATATGGAAGCAATGGCGTTTTCAATAAAATTTCAGCTCATTCGAAACATTCGAAAAACTGGTATTCCTATACGTAAGCACCTCTCAATGAGGAGACATTTCTCTTTATACTGCTTCCTTGTGTAAGATATATTACGGAAGCAATTACTTATATTTACATACCATTTTTCCAAATATATACAATTCAAACTTCACAAGAAAGTTATATACAATATTCTCATGATATACCGTTATTTTTATAGAATTGAATAGTTCCATAGTGGAATTTTGTTTTAGTATATTATGCAACGATCGTGTAATGATGGTTATTAATATATGAGCATAAACCGGGATACGAAACGAGCCGAAGGTGAGTTTCGTATGGTTTATGCGAGTGTATTAATAACCATTACATGAGAGTTGCATACGCTATTTTATCTACACCCAATAAATAATGAATAACTAAAAATATTATAATATTAGGTATTTATATTGAACACAATAATAGTAGGTAATCAATCGTATTTCTTTGAGAAATTCTACAGAATTATAATTAATGATATAACCACCGAAAATACAACAATGGGAAGAAAAAAAATGAAAAAAAGTCTTTGCCGAGGTCTGGAATTGAACCCGGGACGTTTGTGATCACTGCCCGCGCCGCTGACCATTCGGCCATGAAAGCACATACGATTTGAATGAAAATAACAACATATGTGTTGCATTTGTCAAATGAAAAATATAATCCTTTCGATTGTATTTTTTTCTTGTCCAAGACATCTGTGGAGGAGTCGCTGGTAATTCTTCTATATCACTGCTATAAGACATTTTCATTCGATTATCGAAAATTGACTGAATTCTTCAAAAATTCAATACCTACTGATTTTGACTTGACAAACGTCAAAATGCAAAGCTTGCACATCATGCTTGATTGAAAAATAATGGGTTTCTATTGGTTGAAAATCTGTATCGTAATGAAAATCTGTATCGTAATGGATTTCATTATAAAACGGGTGGTGGGCATATAAGTGTATTATTAGAGTACGGGTGTAGATAAAATTTATTTATGTTTCTCTGTGACATAAAGCTCACTTTTGTTTTTCACTACATTGAGTTCGATTTTCAAGTGAACATGGGTTATCGGATACAATGACAAATGAAAATAACATTATCGATAATGACTCTCTGGGCCATAATTAACGAATTCAGGAAAGAATAACTATAAACTTCATGAAACGTTTTTTCTTCAGTGCTGAAAAATTCCTCTTTACAATTTTTTTATATCAACATTGCTAGAGATTAATTTAGATACATCCTCAATTGATAAAAACTTGTGGAATTCTTAATCAAGGAAACGGGAGATTTGGTACAGAAATTTTATACTGTTATATATATATATTGATGTTTGTTTTACATACCTTCTATATTTTGCTGCTTATAGGCGGAAAACAATTGTAATCTGTCAATCAATGAACTACCAATTTTTCTTTGATCTGAATTCGAATTTCCTTCTTCCATTACAAATAGGATATATAACAGGAACTATAATGAAATTAGTGATCATATCTGTTTGAAGATAAAAAACAAAACTTATACATTCATAATCAGCAACCAAAATATATCCACTTATCAATCGGGTGGTTGTCTTAGCAAAGTGTCGAAATGCAATCATCAAACAGGCTAAAATTCACAAGCATTGATATGCAATCTTGCATTCGTATCAGACAAATCATATGTGCATAACGTTTATTAATTACAGTTTCAGATATGAAAAATTTGCTGAAAAATGAGAAAACATTTGCGGAATTAATCCGTGGGAGATATGAGGAGAAAATTTATAAATAAATCAATAAACTTTATATACAAATAACATTACTCAAAATTATCGATAGCTCGATTGGTTTTATCGATTTCTTTTTCGTGAAAGAAAGGATTATGAAAGAATAAAAATCAAAATTGGCAAAACGGATTTGAATTGATTGCAATGCGAGAAGCATATCAACTGGGCAATATATCTGACAAAATATGTTGTGTCGACTTCTGACAAAAAGTGCGGACATAAATTAATTTTCTATTCTTTGATTTCAAATATCCAGTGTCTCGAAACAAATATTCGAAGCAGTTCGGTTCATGAATCTTTCCAGCAAGAGATTCTCTCCTTTTCACAGATATTTCGATATAAAATTTCAACAACATAGTTGGCAGATCACTGTTGAAACATTTCTAAGTGGACGATTTTCAATTATTGATCTTATTTATAGCTGGGAAGGTTGTTTATATATGAATAATATTGTTGCCATAGCGAATGCAAGCATCGCACGGGCTCGAAAATAGCTTGAAGAAGTTTTAGTCTATATCACACAAAAAACCCTTTCTAGATGTATTTTCATCAAGTCCTAACTAATTCAAGACATCGGGAATCCAGATGCTATCTGGATTTATTCAAAAATTAATTGGGAACATGATGGAAAATGTCAGCCCATTAACCTACTAGCAGTCGAAACTGTTCTGAACAAATTGTTGAAGAGATGATCTGATAATAATTTTTGTGGAGAGAGGGGAGTTTTCAGCAACTGATTCATATCTTTTTCTCCTCCAAATCAGATTTATACTGAGTTTATATAAAATATTGATAATACTCTAAACACTTTGTGTTATGTGTGTATCAATTTCAGACGCTTGGTACCTTGTTTGAAAAGGAGTCTATCGAAAACACCTACTTCCTTAATCAAATAGTAACAAACAGTTGATCCCCAGTTGATTGACGTTGAGCTCAGTTTTCGTTTTTGGTGAATTTCGGCCTTCTAGTATCTAGTAGAATAATAATGAAAGTACTAAATAGATACTGTCATTAAAAACGGTTAGAACAACATTCACAACAATAAATACTTAACGTTCAACACAGACACATACCATACCAACAAAAAAACACAAAGAATTGTGGTTATTAAATTTCTTGTTTGTGCGGTCAAAAATATATTGGTGAAACATCCAGATCTCTGGAAGAGCGAAATAGTGAACACAGTATATACATCAGGAACAGACAGATTGGTGGTTCCAAATTATCAAAACACATTCTCACTGCCGACTAAGATCACACAGTAGAATTGAATGATACTCAAATGATGGCAGAGGAAAGTAATGGCAGGAAACGAAAATTGAAGGAATCTGATTAATCATGCTATCCGAGGATAGTTGCATCTCAACGAGTTCATTTGATATGAATCCTACTGAAAGACGAAATGTCAATTCTTAGATCTTGTACCTTGTACATGTTTTCCAAACAATATATATATATATATATATATATATATATATATATATATATATATATATATATATATATATGTAGTACTTTGTATATTTTTGTAATAGTTGCTGCACCTGTGTAGATGCCAATATTAGTTCTAAAGGATACCGCACACTTTCGTAAGGGAAAGTGGCCCTCTGTCGAATCGGCTGAATTTCTGATATGTCATAATCCATGTCATTCCAAACAAAAAGTTCAATAGGCACAACTCTTTCTATAGGCTAGTTTTGACGCTGGAGGCCCTCGAAAACTTTCATTTGTTCTTCATTGTTATACAACACGGAACGGTATTCTGGATAATAATCACTATTCTGCATGATCAAAACCTGAATATTCATTAATATAAGATACTATTGAAAGTATTTTTCTTTGGTGTTGATACATTCGGTCAATTATACAGTGTGTTCTAGCTACTTACAATTTTCAAAGTTCAATAATTCGAAAATAGTTGCAAATCGTCTTAGGTATCTACAATGAAAAAATGTTCATGAATATTATTCTACATCACATAAGTAGTCAAAAAAAATAAGGAGTGTTTATTTTAAAATAATTCGAAAGTTAGGTATAGGTATTCGAAAAACGTACCTACTGAAAAATATTGTTCGACCATCTTGTAGAATTTTAAGCCATAAAAAAGAATGAGAAATATCACAAATCTGTCTATAAAATGGCCTTAAAAACATTTTCTTCCAAAATCTTTCATTATGACGTCATGGATTTTTAGGGTATGCAAGTGGACTACTTTTGACCAAAAAGTCGTACCTAACATCAAAGTGATTCAGAGACAATCAATTATAGTAGGTATAGTGGGATAGAGGATACGCAGATGTTCGAAAAATTCACTAATATATAACATTATTATTATTATTATAGATATTTCATTTTAAAATAATGCACTCCAACTTCCAACCCGACTTTATTTGTCCGGTACGGACCCGATTTTATTTGTATCGCCCTGTATATGCAAAACATGTTTGTCCTAAATACTGCGTTTTCTATTTAATTTTCGTTTTTGAATCGATATCACAATAAAACTCTAGAAATCGAATTTTGACGCAATATTGCTCCACCCTGTATAAAGATATTATAGTCCAGATTTCTTTAAAAAAAATTTATTCATTCTCGAAATTGGAGGGTACCTACTGGATAATATGAGAACATTGCATCCCTTTACAGCAAAAAAAACATTTTTTGTAGATGGCTTCGGAAATTATGTCAAAGTTTCTAGCAAGGTTTTGTTTGTTACTTCATGTCAATATAAATGTAAATATGGCGTATAATTTCGCAGTGAGATTTGAATGTTATGTGTGTGAATACAATGGAACACCAGGGCAAACGGTACGTTTGAATGAAGAAAGCAGAGGCATTGCCGAACGTCGAAGGAATGAATTAGAATTGCCTCAAATACCTTTCATTGAACAGACAAGGATTTGCAAAAACTGTCATTCGAGTATTCCCTCAGAGAAAAAGATCCCGATCCAACTGTACTTAAAGTTTTGTTGCGAACCTCTCATACATCATGTTTAGTATGTGGTAGATTTCAAAATATTGGTAGAATGTCACCTTCTGCTAGGTTGGATGTATTTCTAAAGACAGGAATGTTCACACCTGACGGCGTCAGAATCTGTGGTGGTCATTTGAATGAGGAGGGATATCTTCTGCCACCTTTCTTGAATGGGCTCAGAGGAATAACAAGACCATACAATTTGAAAGGTAATGAACTCAAACATATTTTAGTATCGTTACGAGAAGCTGTGCTGAACTATAAATCAACGAATAAATAAAATTTCGAGAATAATTTTACTGATGAAGAGTTCCAGGCGTTAACTCCAATAAAAAAGAGCACTTCACAGACCTCTTCGAATTTTGCAATCGCGTCAATATTCACGAGAAAAATAGAACAGTAGCAAAAAAAGATTTATTATGTTTCTTGTGCAAATTACGACAAGGACTTTCCGATCAATTATTGATGGGCATGTTTTCCTATTCCAGTCGTCAAGCTGTGAGTTTGGCAATTCAAAAAGTGCGTGTATCATTATTACAACAATTCATTCCGCAAAATGTAGGGTATCAGCATATAGAGAGAGGCCAATATATTGCCAGACATGTTACGGATTTTGCAAACACCCTCTACAATCCTGAACCAAATTATCCAAGAGCAATAGCTTATATTGACGGAACGTATATAAAAATACCCAAAAGTCGGACATTCCAAGTATTGCGTCAATCGTACTGTGTACACAAGGGATATCATCTCTTGAAACCAGCCTTGATTGTTGCTCCCAATGGTTATATCCTAGATGTTCACGGACCTTATTTTGCTGATCCAAGAAATAATGATGCGGCAATGTTGAGACATGAGTATGAACGAGATTTGATAGGTCTGAGGAACTGGTTCCAAGAAGGATATATCTTCATGTTAGATACGGGATACCGTGACGCACAGAACTTGGCTGACTGAGGTATAGTAGTGAAAATGCCCGTAGCACTTGGTCATGGACAGCATCAACTTACAGCCGAAGAGGCAAATACATCTAGACTGGTTACGAAAACGAGATGGATTAGAAGCTAGAAACGGTATTATCAAAAATATGTTCAAATTCTTCAGAGATACTGTACCAATGCCACAAGTTCGGCATATAGGAGACTATATCAGAATAGCATGTGCGATAATCAAGTATCATGAACCAATTACCATGGAAGGAGCCAATGCTGAGCTAGCACAAATAATGTTGAACCGTGCCAATGAAATAAATGAACTCCAATTGAGAATAGAAGAAGAGGGTCTGCTACGAAGACATGGTAGATGGATTCCAAAGGAGGAAAACCAATTACTTAATTTTCCAGTTCTCGATTTGGAGTACTTACGAGGACTTACATTCGGGATTTTTCAAATCAAACTAGCTCCATCTTATGTGCAAGATAATAGACAGGATGTGGAAAACATTTTATTCGAATTCGACGAACGTATTGATAATCCAGGCTCATTAAGGATGGGAGTAAAATCTCGTCATCGGAATACTATCAAATACCAACTATGGATCAAATACAATGTCAGTTTGGAACGTGTGCCAATTCAGGGGTACTACTGTACGTGCAAATCAGGAAGTCGTACATTGGGTACATGTTCCCATGTAGCCAGCGTACTTTGGTACCTTGGATATGCCCGTCATGCCGCCAATGTTAGGTAACCTTCGACGCAAATACTTCATACCATATCTGATGCTGCAGAGACACATAATAATGAAGAACCTATGATTGTGTAGATTGATATACATGTTTATTGCATATTATCCTTGTTTCTTTGATCATATTGATATGTTCTCATATGGAACACCCTGTAAATTATCGAATGAATGATTAGGGTTCAGTCGAGAGTTTTCCATTAGGTCCACCAGGTTGAATGGGTACGTTAAATGTTACATATGATATATTGAGTTAGAGCCCATTATTTTCTCCATATAACCTTAATGCTGAATGTGCGACTAGAGACTTAGTTGACCCGTTAGGAGGAGTTTCTCTACAACACTCCTTGAGCATCAATATAATAATCAGATATATATTAATACTCATTCGACAAAACCCTATCAAAATGATAGAGACTTTTTTATATTTTCCATGAGTTTATTCATCATTCATTTAAATAATATTAATATGACCATAATAGCTGGACACACTGTATAATTGATCACTTGCAGGTAACAATACTTTCAATAGTATCTTATATTAATGAATATTCAGATTTTGATCATGCAGAATAGTGGTTATTATCCAGAATACCGTTCCGTGTTGTATAACAATGAAGAACAAATGAAAGTTTTCGAGGGCCTCTAGCGTCAAAACTAGCCTATAAAAAAAGTTGTGCCCATTGAACTTTTTGTTTATAATGACTTGGATTATAATATATCAAAAATTCAGCCGATTCGACTGAGGGCCACTTTCCCTATTAAAGTGTGCGGTATCATTTCTTCCAATTAATTCAATCAAACACTCCGTATAGGAGGAGGATTTTTCATACGGATAATCCTCATTTTTCGCGTAGCAACGAATCTCAAAAACGTAAACACCATCATCGCATAAAAATCGAGCTATAAATTTAACAACGAAGGGTTTTGATATTAATAATCGGCTTGTTCGGCAAAGCAAACTTGCATCGGCTGCTGTTGGGCAAGCACGGGGATGAAACCCTTCGGGCGTATCGCAACGCGAAGTGAGGATTTTAATTGAAACTAATCAATATTAATACAGCTATTACATGCACCCTTCGGTACAATCCACTACATAATATTCTATGCATGCGCCGATGTGGTCGACCGTGTTTACTACTATTAGCCCTGTTAGCGACAGGCTAGGATAGGAGAGTGGGTGAAAAAATTTAGCAGAAATTCAGATATACACTCAACATTTCAAAAATACTTTCTCTAAGTTTTTTGGGGTTGTACACCTACCATAATCTGAGAAAAATGAGAATCTACCCAGAAAAGTTGCTGCGTTGATTGAAAACTTCTCGTATAACTCAAATTTGACTACCAAAAAATAAAAGAACTAATATTTGTGAAAATACTCATTGTTGTAAACGTTCGGCAACCGAATCATATGGAAGTTTCAATCTTAAACCGTCGGGTATAATTTTATTATCTCGACAGTCTCAAAGAAAAATTGTACTTATGTGGGAACTTGAAAGATTCTTGTATAGATTCTGTGAGTTTTTGGAATCTACACATTGCGGCCCATACCGTGCTTCTAAGTAGTGTTTTAATGTCATTATTTTGTGGTGGATAAATTTTTTTTTCCATTGTTTTACCACAATATAAATAAATAAGATTGAAATTTGGAATCTGTCTATACAAATGTATAACGGTATATTTCTCATCTACCTCGAAAAGCTGCAGCGTTAATTAAAAAAAGTTCCTTCTGAGGGAAGCCCATCCAATAAGTATAAACTCCAATATTCATTTCAATTTCATCAGATTGTCGTAGGTTAACAACAAAAACCATCAACCACAAAATATTGACTTTCAACAGTATGTACTTGAAAATATCGTAATGACAATTTCTCCAATTGAATTTTTGTTGAGAATGGAATCTTTTTAACGAATAACTTGTCACAGGAATAGGAAAGGTAATTCCGGGATACGGGATTCCAGAATCCGGGCCCGATCAAGAGTTCTGACCGCCCTAGGCTAATTATGGGGACGTTCCCCCGTAAACAAGTTTCGACTTCTGAGGGTTGACGTTCGTCAGCTGGTTAACGGAACGAACCCTTTTTAGAACCTGTGTGAAAATTTCATCATGATTCATATAGTCCGGGAGGTACCGTCAAATTTTCATGGGTGATTTGAGTATGATTAATTTTGATTTTAGAAGTTTTTTTTCTCAAAACAAATGATTACAGTAGGTGTCAGCTGGCACGACTACGTGGAGTGCAGGCGTGGGAGGTTCCGAAAGTCGTTGAAAAAATTAACGTCTCGTATCATTTGAAAAGAGCTATACATTTGTGAAATCTTTGATTACAACATATACATTTGAAAAAAATATGTCAGCTGCATGTGATCAGTGGATAACATCGTCAGCTGACCGTATCAAGATGTATAAAAAATGCAGAAGATCGGATCATTTGAGTATGGCACAAAATTTAATACGTATTAGTTTTATATCTGAAAATTGTTCAAATTCATGTCAGCTGGCGATACAATCTGAATAAACGTGTTAGCTGAGCTTTCAAAGTGTACTGTAGCATTTAGGCGCGCGGCGCGATGATGATACGGCTAACGTATTTTGCCACATCTTATTGTCAGCTAACAATTAATTATTTATTTAATTCAATATAAGTGTGCAAAACACTCTTCTTCATACTTAAATTTTTCAATTTTTGCTACCTGGAATCTGATATTACTTATTTGGAGTCAAGGAGAGAATGGTATTACGTGTTATTACATGTTATAAATAAATAAGAAAAGATTCATTTCGAAATAATATAGATCTATCGAATAGTCATCCTTAAATTCAATTGTAGGGAACATGTTTTCATATAGAATAGTAAGGCCCATCGCTGATCAAGCGTGCTTGAAGAAAATTTTTCAATTTTGGAGGAATTTGTCTGCCGAGTTTATGGTTTCAACCAAATCAATAATATTAATTTGGTAAGAGTTGAAACTTTCCTGAAGGTCTATAAAGTCAGTGACAAAGAAGATATTCTGAAAACCAATCAGAATTTGGAAGGTTCTATGTTACCTCCTTGCAAGTCGGAACTACGACAGCATTTTTTGCGAACTTCCTATATATCGCAATGGTGGAGTCATGCCTATCTTCGTACGCCAACTATGTCGAAACCAACAGATTTCGGATGGAACGAACGAGATGGGAAATATATTTTCAAGTGGTTCGAAGGCGAACAGTTACCAAAACTAGATAGCATCACCAACGATGGCGAAGAAATTACAGGTGTTATATTCTTATATTTTATTCATTGAAATCAACTCCTATGATCATCATACTTACAGATATTTTGGAACATATGCAACAAAATAATGCTGAAGAAGTTGAAGAGGAATCAGAACCTGACATTGATGATCATTCTGACAGCTGCTCTGACTCTGACGATGACTCTGATTAATTGTTTCATACTAGAAGCTACGCCATATAGTTCAATGGAATGAGTTTTAAATTATTAAATATACTTTTTTGATGAACTTCTGAAATTTAATCTTCAAGTAGTACCTGAAATCATTTTCTTCCTAACATTTATATTATGAAATAAAAAAAATGATTGTCAGCTGTCAATGAGATGTGGCAAAATATGTTAGCCGTATCATCATCGCGCCGCGCGACTAAATGCTACAGTACACTTTGAAAGCTCAGCTAACACGTTTATTCAGATTGTATCGCCAGCTGTCATGAATTTGAACAATTTTCAGATATAAAACTAACACGTATTAAATTTTGAGCCATACTCAAATGATCCGATCTTTTGCATTTTTTATACATCTTGATACGGTCAGCTGACGATGTTATCCACTGATCACATGCAGCTGACATATTTTTTTAACATGTATATGTTGTATTCAAAGATTTCACAAATATATAGCTCTTTTCAAATGATACGAGAAGTTGATTTTTTCAACGACTTTCGCAACCTCCCACGCTTGCACTCCACGCAGTTAGACCAGCTGACAGTGGTTTTTGTAATATTTGCTGAACCTTATGTCTATATAAAAAAAATGAACTGTTTTCAAATGCTCCGGTAAAATTTGACGGCAGCTCCCGGGCTAATATTATAAAAGTTCTAAGATCGATCTGCAAGCGAAACTAAAGCTGTCCTTTACACGACTAGGGTTGATTGAACGAAAAAAATCAATTTTTACATTTTTATCGTCTCCATCAGAAGTTGTGTCGATCGGTTTTGAGCGCGACCCTCTCCTCACCCCCACTGACCGTGAATTTTTTTTGACCGTATCTATGTAACCGTATGTTAAACATTCTCAAAATCCAAAAAAAAAATCCGAGAGGGGTTGTGTATGCGAATAAAAGGGGGGAAACTCCAAAAGTCATGTAATTTTTTTTAAATACGAAAAAATATGCAAAAATTAAGTTTTCCTCAAATAATCATATTCTGAAAGAATGAGAAAAAATGGGGATCTGTTTTTTGTTTGCTGGAGTAGTCAAGCTTGTGTCCGAACCTGGACCAGTATTGCGACTATAAATTTATGTTGTTAGATATCATTAATTTTCTCATAGAAATATTTCTTGGAGAAAAATATACTTATTTTGAATCCAGAAAATCCCGGCATTGACTTTTCACAATCCGGTTCGATTTTTTATTGCGGGATTTCGGCAGGGTCCGATTAACCATTAGGCTAATTAGGCGCTGCATCCTAGATCGCGAGAATCCGGGGGGCGCTCTGAAATCATGTCTTCGTATGTACTATTAACTTAGCATCATTGCGTCTACCCTACGTGTTACAACTAGACCGAGACAAAACACTAAAACTTAATGCGCTGTGAAAGAAATAGAGTTACTTTTTTGTTGTATTCAAATGTATGAAATCTACAAATTCGTTCTCTTGGTAATTGTCGATAAGTTGCGTAGTTTCGGAGATTTTTCTTTTTTTTTCTCTTGAAATTAAGAAATTTCCAGATTTTCAGATTTAAAAAAATATTTTGCACACGATGATATATAATTGACTGGGTCTTAACGATTTTTCGACTCAGATCACATTGGCTATACCGTGTGACACAGACTCATGGTACACCCACAGCTTATAAGTAAGCTGTGGTACACCTCCGCTTTCTCCTTTGTTTTTCTAGCTATAATTTTGAAATTCGGAACATTGAATATGCTCACTGAACAGCATTTCTCGACATATCTGAAAGAAAAAAACAACTTCCAATTTTTCCGGAAGTGACATCAACTTTCGATTCTTGAATGAGACATCCTGTATATTGTTACATGATCGTCTAGGGATGATCATGAGGAATCCAACGATACCAGGTTTGATGATGTTATCTCCGATGACTACGGAGATACCGCCATTTATTTTATTCATAAGCTCAACGAGTAGGAAAGAGATACTTTTTCTGGCAGGTCAATCCAATTCTCTCTCCCACTCATCGAGCTTATGAATAAAATAAATGGCGGTATCTCCGTAGTCATCGGAGATAACACCATTAAACCTGGTATCGTTGGATTCCTCATGATCATCCCTAACCGATCATGTAACAATATACAGGGTGTCCCATTCAAGAATCGAAAGTTGATGTCATTTCCGGAAAAATTGGAAGTTGTTTTTTTCTTTCAGATATGTAGAGAAATGCTGTTCAGTGAGCATATTCAATGTTCCGAATTTCAAAAATATAGCTAGAAAAACAAAGGAGAAAACGGAGGTGTACCATGAGTCTGTGTCACACGGTATATGTGACAGATGATGTTGGCGTCCTACTTTCGTCCTATTAACTGACAATTATAAATACAGTTGCTATTATTTTAGTCAGCAAATTCTTGTATAACTCTAATTTTTCTTTCGAAAAAATTCAAGAAATCATATTCATGAAAAAACTTACTTTTCTTAACGTTTAGAAACCAAATCTGCTTCCGTTTTCAAATCTTATTCGATCATTTGATATGAATCGCACCCCTCTTGAAAGTCAAAATGATCTGTTTTATCTCAGATCTTTGACAAATTTTCAAAAAGGATCATTGAAGAGAAATATTCGTGAATAAGATTTGAAAACGAAATAGGTTAACGAAAATAACTGCATTCATCTCAACGATTTCTATTCCTTTCAAATTCGATAGGATGTAGTCGAGTTTGTCCACTTTTCAGTTTGTCTCAATTTATAAGTAGATCGAAGAATCCTATGTTCAATCCGATTGAAAAAACCAATTCCACACCAATATGTAAACATTTTTGTGTTCTGATAATCAAGTTAAATAAGAAAACCGCTCTTTTCTTTGGATCATACGTATCTTTTCTTTAATGTTAATTTGATCTTCACTTCGAGAAAGATAACTCATTCGATAATAGACAATTGAGACAATAAAAAACTAATCTGAAGTTGGATACTTTTACCACTTTCGTAATTTCGTTCTCCTATATTTTATGAAATCGACTTGAGTGGTTCAATCCTATCCGGACTGTATTGATAAGATGGATCGGATCTAGTTAAGACAAATCCATTTTGAGCGGATCAAAAGTGAGATTAATGTAGTCAGTATCTTTAAAAATATTGGTTCTTCCAGTTTTTGATAGGGAAATTTTGATTATACAAGAAGTTTCTGCCTACTACGTATTTAAATCAGAAGGTTTTCAATTACGAAAAAAAACTTCAATTACTTTCAAATAGTGACTGTCGAGAACTATTGTATTGGATTACTGAACTCTCTGTACAATCCAGAAGCTTATGACTCACATCCAGCACTCAACCTGAATGGACCTGTATTTCTCGGAGTCATGAAGGAACAAAAATGCAGAAATCATTTCAATTGAGTGAATATTATAATTCGTCGCCTGTTGAATTATCACAGAACAACTTCACGACAGAAATCCGTCACTTTGAGTCACTGAATCTTTTGCCTCAGATCATTATAGTTCGAGTGCCAAAGAGTGAAGGATTGTATAACATTCATAATTAATCATAGCGTTTTGGGCTGAAGAAAACCATGGATAGTTACGATTGTGATTAGATTTTTCGACAGTAAAATGTCGTACTCACCATTATAATCTCTATCTGAAGGTTCCTCTTTAACCATCAGCTGGCTTTCTGTGCTAGAATTGGCGGTTGATCTTTGTATACCTGGCGAACTAACGGGTGCTTCTATCCGAATATGGGACGATGTCATTTTATTATACAGGTTGTTGGAATAGAAGCAGCCGGCATGTTGGTATGCACTGGAATATATTCCTTCGAAGTTGGAATTTGATGAATACGGGGTTGAATACACTGTCGATTTGCTCAGATTATGGAAAACCTCTGGTAAGCTCGAATCTAGTTTCAAACCTGGAAATGATTGAAGTGTCACAGTATGAGGAAAACTCAAGATTTTGTTATTCTAGCGATAACACCTTTATACGACTTTCAAAAGACCAATTGATCTTGCTAGTTTTTTCAACATCAAAAAAACACATGGTGGTAGTGTTATTCATTTGAAATTATTGAAGTATTGTCACTGGGCAGAAACATTTTTATACACTTCAGGAATTAAAAGTACCCTTTCAATTGAATAGGGGTCAAAAATAAACTTTTCATCCCTGGAGAATTTAATTGAAACATTTTTAGCAAAGGTGAAATTATTTTCTGTCTCCGCAGTAACTTGTCTCTTCTACGAACAGCTGGAGACAGTTGTTGCTGTTGGGATGCTGGCAAAAATCTGATCATATATACATAATAATCATTTTTGTGATGCTATTATATTGTGTAGTTCTTAGTACTCAGTTTTATCGGGTTCACAACAGCTCTGAGTTCTAGGCGCACTCGAAAGAGCTTTCGAAAGAAGTCGAAAATGTTGAATCCTTTTTTATCCGATAGACAATGAATTTCAATAGACCATGAAACATGTCTTCCATCAGCTTTGTTGAAGAATATTTTTGCTAACTTTGAAGTAAATTGAAGTACGTTGTCCCATACAAACTATGATCCCGTTTTTCACCCCCTTAGGCTTGGATTCTGGGAAAACTTTCCATATCGGATGCCTACATTATATAAAGGATACACCCTCTAAGTTTCAGACCTCTACGATCAGTGGTATAGGCCGTGCGTTGATTAATCCCTAAAATAACTTTCTACCACATTATGCGATTTATTTCAATAAAATACGAAACACGACTTCCATCTTTTCTCTTGAAGAATTTTTATGCAAAATTTGAAATAGATTGGACCTATGAATCACGTTGTCCCATATGAACTTTGAACCCGTATTTCACCCTCTAAGAAGTGGAATATCTGGAAAATTTTTCTTATCGGATACCTACGTCACACAAAGAAGACACCCTCCAAGTTTCAGAACTATACAATCAGTGGTTTAGGCTGTGCCTTGATTAACCTCTAAAATAATTTTCTACTCCTTTTCAACTCCGTTAGACGATGAATTTCAATAAAATACGAAACATATCTTCCATCAATTCTGTGAAAGAATTTCAATGTAAAATTTGAAGTAGGTTAGACCAAGGCATCACGTTGTTCATCAGTAAAGGCGCGGCAAATTTTAAGAATCTAAGATTGGTAACACTAAGCATATATCAGGATGAATATGTGTATATATATATAAATATGACTCCTATAAACATGAAGTTTGCCTAGCTGATTCAGTTTAAGTGAGGCAGTAACTATGCGAGCATGGGTAGTTTGATTCAGCTTCCCAAGGCAATGAACACACCAAGAATATTAATTCTATGATTGTAAGTAGAACTGTTATTTTCGATTTGATCTTGTACAATTTTGTCATATTCTTTGTAGCTTTTCTCCTGATGAAGCTAATAAACATTAGCGAAATATTGAGATCAAGAACAAATGAGTTTTATTAGTAAACAGACCGCAAACCTGAGAACTTCCAAATCTAGTTTATATTGGATATATATATATATATATATATATATATATATATATATATATATATATATCATTTTCTACACCCACTATTCTGAACCGTCCATTGCGTATTTGACAGCTGTTAGGTCGAATATACAGCTGTATAATTTGCAACAAGAATAAATCAATAAATATAAATAAATAAATAATAAAAAGGAATAAAATATAAAACAGTGTCAAATGAATAATTTCGTTTCACCTTGTTCATAGAATAGAACATACGCCTCGCCACTTATGAGAGCTTTTGGGGAAATTGGTGACACGTGGGCATCGTTGTACTTGTGCCATCTTCCAGAATAAGGGTGTCGGGTGTCGGCAGTGAGCTGTGTAGTGGCCACTATCTGCAGACCCGTTGCGGTTTAAAAATGCGTAGAGATTATAGCTACAAGGAGCTACATTGGCTGACGCATAATTATTCATCTCCAGACCTTCTACAGGAAAATCCACTTTCTCTCTGTTTTTTTCTTTTGTGGAAAATCGCTTAAGATGGATCACCAGTATCCGGGGAAATTTATGTATTGATAAACATTTCGAGCATTTTCGTCTTTCTTTACATTTGGAACACGTTGGTAGCTCATCCCCATCTAACATTTCTTCATTTGTGAATGAATCCAAACAATGATATAATTGGAGAAAGTCAGTTCCTTCTGGGATAGGTATAGAAAAGTCCCAAAATGGTTCGAAGACCACGGAACAATGACCACAATACGTGCATTTGATGGTCGACTTCAGTTGACCGACAAAGTTTTCAACCATCTTGGATTCATCAAAACTTGTGTACCTCGACCATGACTCTTGCGCTTTTTCGCTGTCACTTAATTCTTCAAAGATTTCGGTTACGATTGGTTTGGGTTTTTCTGTTATTTTGGTTAACATCTTCATGTAGACCATTCAACAGGTATCTTAAAAAATCCTGAGCATCTTGTTGGGCGTAATCAATGAAGTGAGGGGCGAAACTTTGGATCTGACGTTTCAGAAAAACTGTTTTGACCACTCTTCTTGAAAAATCTTCCGACCATCATTCTTTTATCACCTCTGCAAAAGCTTCGATTAGAGCACCTTTCATACTGGATATGCTGGTATTTATATCCTTCTTGTAAAAGTCTTTTATCAGATATTCAAGCAACCATCTAGTGTTTGAAAGACACTGGATAACACTATTGATGTAACAAGTGTTTTCCGAATTCATCAAACTATTCAATCCGATGATACCTCCCCTGGTAGTATCAAATCTCTTCGAGCTGGGTTGGCTGACGGTTTCACAGGAATTGGCTGAGAAAGAGCTCGAAACTAAACTGGTTATTGGAGAAATTGGGGACAATTGAACAGAATTCCTGAGTCTTGGAAATGTCAATGAAACCGGGTCCTGTATGACTTCCTTTGAAAAAGATATATCAGAGTCATAATTTCCAGAACCAGCTTCATAATCGATGATGGGACTTGTTTCTGGGATCTTTTTATGTAGACGTTCAAATTTTGAAATGGTAGTGTCTATCGAGAATGACTTTTTGAAAAAAGAATTTGGATTCATGTAAATTTCGTCAAAACTTCTAGAAGGTGGTATGGTTCCAAAAAAAGATGCAGCATTACCTTTTTGGATGGCAATACTAATATTTTGAATCAAGAAATTTGTGGCTCTTGAGTCATTAGTTTCCTTAGTGATTCTCCTTCCAATTTTTCAATAAAATTCAAAGCCTGGGGACCGAACACTCCGAAAGTTTCGATACCGATTGGAAAAAAAAAAATAATTATCACTGAGATTTTGGTATTTGCGGGTTTTTAGATCTTCAGCAGATGCTGCTGCTGCTCCCGCATTGACTGAAGTAGTTTGAACATGGGACGGTGCCAAAGTGTCAACGCAAGTGAAGTCCCAAACAACAGGTTTTCCCCTTTTCCATGGAATGAGGGACATGCCATCCGGGCGTTTTCCATCATCTCGACTGGTTCCCAATGGTTCTAAAATAGCAGGAACTCTGGCGGAAGATAAAGCACGCTTGATGAGGTCGTTGACTGCTTGATGTCGAGCGAAACGGCCAGAACTATATTTGCAATGTAAACCGTGTGAACCTTTTACATTGACATCAGAACCGCACACGCATTGGTGTGGCACACAAACATCGGAACCCAAACGAAACCCAACTGCGATTCTGAATGTTTCATCATCTAGTAGCGTTCCAAGGCAAGAAACAGGTAAGGCGTTCAACCAAGCCCCTGCATTTAAAATACATGTGTATTGTTTTGTAGATTAATGGCAACCGCTTCAAAATGATGGGATATGTAACATTAAACTTGACAAATTTGGTCTCATGACTACATTTGATTGTCCAGAAGTCAAATTCTTTGTGAAAAATTATATTTTCCATGGGAATTGTTCAACAATTTCTGCATTAGTACTGTATTGAGTTATATCCATGAATCGACAAGCAATTGTTTTATCTACTTGCTGTCATTCAGTGTTTCGTCGATCATTGAAAATGGGTCATAACGAACAGATTTGACCGGAAATTAGAAAAAGTACAGTACGCGACTCGGGGAAAAAGCCAATTACCTGCACTCCTGAATTACCGCAGTCGGCTAACGCCTCGTGCTCACAATTTACGATCATGCATAGCTACTTTTCCCTCCCGTAACGTAATGTACTATTTTTGACCTTTGAGATCAGATAACGCAATATCGCATAAATATATAAAGAGTATTTCTACCATTCTACAATGTGCCGTTCTTATGGAATGGATAATATTGGTTACTGTATTGGCTGGGAGGATGCCAAAGTAGTATATTACTTATGGAGGAGGAGGAGGAATTCAGTTCTATTAAGAGAGAAAATTGATTTCCAAGGCTGAAGGCCGACTTGAGAGTATTGTTAAATTACTCCGATGTTTGCATACTATTTCTTTCACGATCATTTGAAACAATGCTATAAAATTAACCAGAAATGAATGATTGTAAGGAAAATTTGAACACATTTTGTGTTTCATGTACTCATCGCAAGTCTTGCAATCTTTTGAAAATATGTTTTTTTATATGCAGATTCACATGAAAGGGAAGCCCTGTGATGTTCAAGGAACACCGCGTGAATCAAGGGACAGGAGATACGAATTAACATTCATTTTGACTTTATGAAGTTTGAAAGCCTTAGGAAAAACCTCTTTTGGCAAGGAGTTCCAAAGCTCAGCTGTTCTATTGAAAAAAGATCCCTGAGCGAGAGAGGTTCGACAGGTTTCCAAACTCACAACAAAGGGGTGGGAATTCTGTACTCGTCGAGCCATCCGTGTAGATATTGCCAAGGGTGGAACGATTGATAACACTTCGGAAGAGCATCGACCGTGAAAGTCTCTATAGGAGAGAGACAAGTCTCCGACCCTTCTACGATGTTCCAATGAAGTGAGCGAGTCTGTGAGCGAAGAATCACCAACAAGACGAATTGCCATCGTAGAGTTAGAAATATGTTCCACATTTGAGCTTCGTTTTAATTAATGCGTTTGGCTCGCCAGTCATGTCTCATAAATTTCCGTTATGTCTCACGAGGATTGCTACAAAAGATCCACGTTTAGGTCACTCATTCATATATTAACGTCATTTTCCACAAAAAAATGGACCGGCTTCAAGCGCTGGATCCTGTATTTGAGAAAATGGCTGATGAAACGATAACGTGCTATTTCTGGTAAGAAGTGTCGTAGTTATCGAAGAGGTTTGTGAGAAACGTACCTGTCCCTTTGGTACTGGGTAAGTGTCTAGAAACTGTAATATTGTTTCAGGGACTTTGTATAACTGCTATTTTTGGAAAGAAGTGTCGTAGTTGTTGAAGAGGTTCCTGAGAAACTGAGTACCTATATTGTTTCTGTTCGGTACTGAGTTAGTGTGTAATTAAGATGTCTATATACTGGTGTTTCTAATGTTGCGATATTGTTTCAGACAAACCTGTGGACAAGGCGTGGTAGTTCATCAGTGACCATGAGGGAGCGCTGGTTATCAAAAATTTCTATCAATTTTCGTGATCACTCGATCCATGGAACACGCTGTTGCCAATTCTGATGTTTCTGTAAAAGGATAGAGAATTTATCGGGACTGGATATGTGAGGTTATTGAAAACACCAAAACGCGCCAAATTTGTATTTAACTTTTTGCATTATTTATTCCATGTAATTCGAAAATGATTTCTCAGTTGGAATAAATTTGCATTGTGTTTCTACTGATCTGGACCAGAATTCGCAACAACATGGACAAATGTCAACAAATGTCAGATAAAATCAATAAATGACAGATAAAGTCTAGAATAGATGAAATGGGGGCGAGAAATGGAGGTGTGTCATTTGACACTTCCCAATTTTCAATGACGTTAGTTATGACAGCATTAGATATATGGTTGTAAATGAATACTGTAATATTGTTCCAGGAATTTTGTATGACTGCGTTGGCGTGTACGCGTTATCCAGGATCTAAGCACTAAAATTCCGATGAGAAGGATGACGATTCTAATCAAAGATGAAGGCGAGTTGTGCAAAGTGTTTTTTCGATTTCTTCTTCTTCTGAGTGAACGAATGGTCTCATTCCAACCTGAAAGTGGGTTAGAAACAAGCACACTTCCAAGAAATTACGATCAAAATGTTTTTTATATATGTTTGATCCTTGGGATGGAAATAAATCGACTAGAACATCTGATGCGGCCGCGAGATCTGCATTCGAAGAATATTAGTCGTATGACGATGTGCAACAGAACGCGTCCACCGAGAGTATCGATTTACGCGAAAAAGACGAGTCATTGTGAGCGGAGGCCAACCGACAGCGGCACACACGCTCACCGCGAGCAAATGTGACATCCTCATAAAGAGGGCGTCCCCTGCCGGGCGCCGACCTAAGAATATATACAAAACTAAATGGATGTTTGGCCCGCTGAAAGAACCGCTGACAGGTTGATCTCTGGTCGCAGCGGGAACCGCGATTACTACCTTCAACTTTAACCGCCACCGTGCCCGATCGAGTACTCGTCTACGTACGCCTGCACGTCGTCAGGGAAATTCGTTATTCCCGTCTACGCAAAGGTTGCGTTGCGACGACGGATGAAAGTCGAGAACTCTCCGGTGAATACGACAATGATGAATATTTTCGGGCAGGTATCCGTCAGAAAACAGCTTCTTCTCTGGTTATTACCACGCCGGACATTGAATGGCATGTGTATGACATATGTGCAAAGATGTTCAAGAATACTGGAATACATTTTTTGGGTTTTCTCTTCACTGGAAATTGAAAAGAAAAAGCTTCGAGGTCTTATAATATCTGTTTTTTGGGCAAAATGATATATTTGCCCCAATACATAACTGCAATATTGGAAAATTCGAAATTGATTGACTATTTTATGTTATTTTATGAATTCGGAGATTTGAATAAAATCCATTGGAAAAATGCGTGTTCTTGGCGACTTTTCGGAAGCTAGTCTGCTTCCTTTTCCATTATAGGATTCAAAATGGAGGAAGACTAGCTTGCGATTAATCGCCAAGGGGGGTACACGCATTTTTCTAATAATTTGTCGATGAAATCTCCAAATTCATAAAAATACGATACGTAACCGACAAATTATAGTCACCCAATTTTGCTTCTTAATATTGCAGTTACGTATCCTGGCAAACATACCAATTTGTTCCAAAACCAAAAAAAAATATTATAAAAACCAAAAAAAAATATTATAAACACATATATTTCCCTTTCATTTCTAGGGGACAGCAACACCATAAAAAAGGAATCCAGAAAATTTTTACCTCCTCCAGAAACATTCGAAAATAACTTTTTTCGCAAATCGCAAGGAAATTTTGACACCTCAGACACAATTTCTTGAAGAAAAAGTCAAGATTTCCCCACTGTGAGGAAATTATATCTTTCAACTTCCACAATTTCAGTAGGATATGAATTCCACCAATCACAGAGAACAGAATACTTGGTTACCAGGAACAATCTTGTAGGAACGTCACAATTCTGATCTGTCTACATAATTATAAAAATTTTCCAAGAAAACATTTCCAAAAATCTATGATTTAAGTGAATTATTTTCAAGTTTGAATAGTCAAAAGTGAAGTTTTTTTGTGGAATTGAAGGACTTACATCTACTCTTCACACCTATAATCATAATATATTTGTGTATTCCAAATGGCCTAGTTCATTAAGGCGTAGGCCCTCTGAGGCGGTGCACTTTATAGTCGTTGGTTCGAGTCTCACCAAGACCGATTTTTTTCGACTTTTTTTCAACGATTCAAATATATATTTTCGGGTGCTGAGAATTAATTTTTGGGATTTCCGGGATGGGATGTCGATAAATATAAATATCGAAAAAATACTCTATATCTAAAATTGATTTTCAATATGTAACCGAACCAACCCCTGTCTTATATGTATGGTTAAAATACTGCCACTTTGAATCGTCATGCTTATCTGCTTCTTGATCACGATGTCGGCTTCCCGCAGGAAACTGTCACCCAGCCTGTTATCATAAAGAAACCCCATCGTATCACCTTAAGAAGCTGAGAGTTTTATTTCCATAAATTTATGACCTAGTTTTCCCACGTTGTGTTTGTTTTGGTTTTGTTAAGGTTCGTTGGGGATACAAAGTTCTGCCAGCTGTAGAGAAATGAAATGCAAAAAATTGATCAACAGATTTATTGACTTCCTTGAAACAACTAAACCATGCATATGAGCTAGGAACTGCTGATATTACATTTACTGTAATCCAATTTTTAAATAGGAAAGTCATCTGATTTGGAAGAGCAAATACCTATCTTTGGAAAATATCCATTGTAGAAATAATTGATAATGAAGATCTCCAAAATGTAAAAGTTTGAGTAATTATCAGAGCTCGGTAAGAGATGTTTTGTTGCCAATTGTGTAAATGGGCATCTAGTACACCTATACCCCCACAACCATGGAGTTGGCCAGGTTCTGTCTCAGCGAGATTCATCTTTTTGGGTGCACACCATCTGGCAATCAACCCGATACCGTCCTCCCCATCTTTTTGACTTATTCGTGCACAGCAAAATGTTGGTAGTTCATTTCATACTCTTTTTGATTTCCTATAGTGAGGGAGGTACCATATCTAGTGTATGAGTAACATTGCAGTGAATATAAACGTACTCAGTTCAACCATTTCACCATTTAGCGGCAGTTCATTAATATACCTCGCATATTTATCACTACAATCATTTTCAAATCTTACACACTGGAGACTTTACTGTAACATAGTCCTCTATTACTTAGCAATTGGATATTTCCCCATAGACAATCTCTAAGTTTGAGAGACTAGTTTTGAAATTCTGAAAGAAGTTAATGTGTGAGACTTCTGGATACTTGATTCCCATTTCTTACGGACCTGTGCTTCCTTGTTCTTGTTCCAGATCTAATGGCGTCGCGACCGATCTTGTCGGGTACTC
This sequence comes from Zygogramma bicolorata, assembly GCA_032362365.1. Classification (NCBI taxonomy): domain Eukaryota; kingdom Metazoa; phylum Arthropoda; class Insecta; order Coleoptera; family Chrysomelidae; genus Zygogramma; species Zygogramma bicolorata. The sequence goes on from JAVJAQ010002541.1 coordinate 228,373, forward strand.
CATTTCCTTGTTATAGAGCTTGGTACCGAGGAAGAATTCAGGTCCCAAGTTATTGTTGTTACCTGATAGAAGGTCCAAGACGAACTGACTTTACCTGAAAATCGGTCTGGTATTTATAGGAAAAATGGTGTTTCCATAGCTACCGTGCTTCTCTATGGAATTCGATGTCCTTTGCCGAAAATTCCAATCTTGCTTTCAATTCACGCAACCCAAGGATCTGAAACTCATGTAAGATGTGCTAAAAAACCTTGTCTTTCACTATGGAGAGCACGGACACCCGAGTGATACCCCCTTTTTTTCACAAATCATCCCGAAAGTCGGCAAGTTTGGATTGTTGACAGCTGACGCTACAGGACACTCATTCGGAAAAAACCTCTGGGTGCCCCCTTTAGCACCGGAGAGTGACAATTTTTAGTGCCAGTCTTGTGAAAAAAAGATGTTCTCTAACTTCCATAGAGAAATTTGTGTGTTCAGCTGCTCACAAGTACCCCACGTCCCGGTGAAGTTGAGCTGCGGTACTAACAACACTCAGAACAGCCAAATCCTGTCCATTGTTAGGAAACTTTACCGTTTTCTGTTGTCTTGAGGGAGATGTTGACCCAAAAGGATGTACATCCCGTGCTCTGGTTGGCCCATGAACAGAGTTCTTTCCTTTCGTAGGCATTATTCTCATCACCACGAAGAGAAGTTTGCTAGGTTCTCCTCTTCTGTACAGGTATGATTGAATTCGAGCCTTGTATACTTTACCTATCAGTTTACTTATTATTCAGGCATGATCCTAGAATTTATAGAAAGCCGACAACACCCCGGGGCATTCCATCTCAAATATGATACTATGAAGAGAGTTCTGAAGTATTTACCTGGTTGAAGAAAAATTTAGCTGTACAACTCAAATGGATATTAGCCATATCGCCTCGAATGTTCGAGCACTCGCCTACGGCATCGTGCCCACTTCGTCCTCGTGCGATATGGCCATCATATCCAATCTTGTTGTACAAACTACTATTCCTTACAGATTTTAGTGTCCTTTTTGTAAGGAAACGATATTTCCTTACAGTTGTCAGTGTTCTACATGAATGATTCAAAACAGTTTCCACAGTAAGCCAAGTGATTTTACCAGGAATTTCAAACCACCATTTATTGGTAAATAATATTATTCACAATTTTTTCAAAATTAATTAATAACCGTCGAATTTCAAAAGATTTACGGAAAAATAGTATGTTCACCTCGTAGGAAAAACCACATTCCTAGACTCTCTGACAGTCTTCCAGGAATGTTAGGATTTTCCTACCTGGTAAACAATATACTATTGCATATCATCGCACTTAGCTTTTTCAAATTTGTTAACATTCAACAAAGTATCGATTGAAAGCATGGCGCTTTCTGTACCCTTAATTTTGTATGGTACTTATGAGTTCTTTCTGATCAGTTTTTCATGAATTCTCATATCGAAGTAAGACGTATGAAAATATTGGATCATAACTTCCAATAAAATCCAGGTTTTTCCATAAATAGTCATCTGTGCCGCTAAAAAATAAGGGCATAGTCCAAAAAGTAATTATTTCATACAGCAGCATCGTTCTGAACATGATTCATGCTTGGTCATTCGACTCCGGTAAAATGTGTTATCGGCTTGCAATCTATTAGTACGAAATCCGGCTGCTTGAATCTGTAGGCATCTGTTTTTTTTTTTGGAAACTCATTATTTATGAGTGATACGCAGTGGCGGATCCACGGGGGGGGGGGTTCGGGTCCGGACCCCCCATTGGGAAAATAAGAGATTTTTTTTCAATTTTTATCGGCTCCTAATTCCTAAATTTTGTTAGGGAACGAAAAAATGTCACATGAGCAAGACAAAAAAATTAAATAGAATAAATTTTTTTGCTCTAAAATTGAAGAACTTTAATAATTATTATTACATTCCATTGAAAACTAAAGAGCAGGCTACATTTAAACATTAGTAAATTTTCATTTTTCAACAACCAATTTCATCAATTTTTTCAATTCAATAATCCTCCAATTCCTAAAAAAAAATTCTCAAGAATTAAAAATAGTACAAACAATATCTAGATTGAATGTTACCCAAACAAACAAACAAATTTCGCTTGAAATTTTTGAAATCACCGATTTTTCTTTCCTTTTTTTTCTGATTCATTCGGTTCAGACGCTGGATCAAGCCGAGTGAAATATGAAAATAGAGTCCTCATCATGTTGTAGGTTCAAAATAAAATGCTTTTTTTTAACTATCAAATTGCAGTTTTGCTCGATGACACTTTGAAGAAAATTGACACTTGTCAGGCTTATTGAGGAAAAGTTCGAGAAATTTCTGACAGTGCTGCCATTGGATCCTTTTTGGCGCAGTACTTGAAAAATTAGACTTGTTACATTTGTGATGAGTATTGTGTATGCCGGTAACAATTTGAATATACTATGTATGAGTAGAATATGTTGTTGATTAGGTTAAATCAAATCGATTCGATTTAGAAAAAGTAGAGTTTCGAACCTACTTTACCTCCTGGCTACACCTTCAAATTTTGCTCATGTCAATCTCTTTCACCTTTTTTTTTGGATCTCGACGAGTTGTTGCTATACGGTTGCTCATAATTTTCTGTTATATATATATATATATATATATATAAATTTTGAGTTATAGACCCCCCCCCCTTGACCTGATCCTGGATCCGCCACTGGTGATACGTATTAGTAGAATAGATTACAGGGCGGTTGTCTGGCAAAATTTAGTCGCAATTACCTTCAATTAAATTCAAATCGAAATCGAAAAATCGCCAGGAGTAAACATCTTGTTAATTATTTACACTTTTGCTATATATACTCGTATGGAAAATGCGAAAAGATACGAAAAAAAAATCAGATGAAATTTACATGATATCAAAATGGCCTCATTTTGAAATTACTTTTTACATGTACAGGGTATTGCGTTTTTCCGTGAGAGCAAATGATATAATTGTTTCGAATGGAATGACTAATTTTTTGTCGAAAGAATGGCTCCATAGTTCCCTTATCAGCGCTAAATTTTTTCTGCAACAATGCGCCATTGCCATTTTTTTGTAAAATTCGGAATTGGAGCCGGCTCTGAGTAAAATTGCATCTATTAAGTTGTATTATGAAATATCTGAAAGTTTTTCAGCGAGGTGGCACAAAGAACACCAAAATAGCAAGTAATGATCTGAAAAACATTTATATTCACACAGGGTACATCAAATGTTACTCGACAAAATCAGTTAAATTTTATGCGATTTTCTCGGATTGTACACCCTACATATTAGTCTGTATTCGCATTATAGCATGCGAAAACAGACTAACAACTCATAAAAATCTTTATTCACTTCACTTGGGTGTAATTTTTTGGCAAAGAGAGAGAGATAGTCTTCTGGAGAGCCATAATAATATTAATAGGTTATCATTGGCGGATAAAGCATTGTGAAAGATGTATACCTAACAAATTCATCAGCATGATTTTAATATCTTAAATCGTACGATCATTTCAAAAACAAATGTTACCCAGTCCATCCATTAAAAAGGCAAAGATATCGGAAAGAAAGGATGTCGATTGTTTGTTCACTTAATCCTAATGGAAATAGTAGGGAGTGAGAAAAATGAATAATTTTTAAATCTTGAGCAAACACAATATTAATAACTACAAAATATGAAGGGGAGTTCAAAGCAACGATATCGACTTGATTAAAAATAACGGCCTCAGGGTATCTTTCAACGATTAACTGCTGGAGCTAACTAGAAAGAGTAGAGATTCGACTGATTCATATTCATTTGTAATGATCTCATATTTTCATGAAATAACCATCGTTTGTTGACTACATTTATTAACTCAGTTTCGGTCTGCTGCTCCCATAGGAAATTTTTCATGGGATAAAAACAAATTACAAATTTACTATTTCAGACAATTTTGATGATCACGACTACTGCAATATTTTATCAGAACGATGAAAAAACAACTTCAAACATGACCATTTTCATGTACTTACCATTGTTTGTAGGGTGATGTTGGAATTCAGAATCTCCCATATATTGTTCGCTGTCGTCTGTCTCACAACTATTTCCTGAAAAAAATGCTGAGTTGAATTTTCTTCGTGGTCAGGTTGCCCAGAAATTTTCAATAATTGATTGATTCCATCAATCAATCAACAACAACTTGTACCCGCTAGGTTAATGAATTAATTATTTGAAGGGATAAACCATGTAGGGCTTGACTTGTTCTATGAACTGTGGAATTTTTGTAAATTAATTGAAACATGGGAAAATTGGGAAAAATATGGAAATTGATTTTTTTTTTGCAAATTCGAAATATCTCCGAAATGACTTGGAATATCATCAAGACACTAAATCGATGGAGCTCTACGAGTTCTATGAAAATTTCAGATTGTTTTTTCATATCATTGATAGTCCAGGAAATATTGATGAAAAAGTGTCTAATTCGTTAATTGGCCTTACTATAATGAAATTCGAATAAACAACTTGAATTCCGTTTGCATTCTGTGAAGTTGAACAAATTCATCCCCAGATCATTCCTTCCAATTCGATTGACAAAAAAATTGGTGCGACTCGATTAAAAGTTGGGAAGATTTCACTAAAGAAGTTTATGGGCTTCGATAGCGCTCGAACGAAAAGAGATATCGATTTAGAACTCGGGTCATTTTAAACCTTCATAAAGTTATGGAAGTGGATAGCTTTTGAAGGAAATAAAAAAATCGGAGATGTGTTTTTCTGAGAACTTTTCGAGACTTTTTAATATTTTTTTTTCAGAAACGTCCCCTTTATTACAATTTTGATGCTGGATTTTTTTACCTCAGCGCGTTTTTGTTATTATTCTGTAACAACTTCTGTACGGAAAATGATAAAATCAAGAAATTGGTTGAGATTTTGTGGCCATTTTTTATGAAAAACTTGCATTTGTTGGGATCGAAAAATCAGACACACCAATATTCAGAATGGAATACCGAAAAATGATTCATGTAGGGCTTGAATTTTCTGATGATCTCAAATTGGTGTGGTTTTGGAACATATATCCGAATATGAAAAAATGGTGGAAAATATAAAAAAAATTTGATGAGGCAATTTGAGAGTCTGGACAATATTGAAGCCATAGTCATTCTATTCACATATTTGGTGTCGAACTTTTTAATGAACTGCGATTCCTTGAACTTTGCGGGAGATATGAATATTAACCTTTTATCAATGAATAATTCTGTAGAATTATTTCTGAACTTTCTTCAAAGTTATAATCTGTCTCAACGAATACAAGTCCCTACAAGAATGACAGCTAATACTCATACCCTCATTGATATCTTAGTAACACTAGAGAAGGATGATATGCAGTCAGTGGAAGTTTTAGATATTGGTATATCCGATCATCTCGCAATTACTTGTGAAATCATTTCGCTGAAAACATCTTCGAAATACAAAACAGTTTGCTACCGAGATTTTCGAAGTTTTAACCAAGATGATTTTCTTAATGATCTGCACTTCTTTGATTGGGATAGTATCTTCCACTTAGAAACAGTAGACGCAATGGTAGAGTTTTTCACCACAAATATATCAATTCTTTTCAATGCCCATGCCCCAGTTAGATCTATAAGAACAACAAAACCGCCAGCTCCATGGCTCACCTTCAACATCAAGGAAATGATTAAACTAAGAGATAAAGCTCTTGGAAAGTTCAAGGTAACCAAGTCTCATAGAGACTGGACGAGCTATAAGGAACTCCGTGATTATACTACCGGAGCAATCCGACGTGAAAAAAAAGCCTATTTAGAATTTGTTTCGAGAAACGGAAACTCCAGTTTGATCTGGGCTACTCTAAGGAAACTTGAAATTTTAAAAAGTAAACACAGCCCTAACCTTCCCGTGGATTTATCAGATCTGAATCAAATAAACTCCCACTTCACAAATATTATTCATCCTGCAAAATCTGATAAACATAAGAAACTCCTTGAAAGATATACTCAGACCTGTGATGGACCTACTTTGAATTTTCGCAGAGTGACACCGCTCCAGACTCAACAATACATCAGTGGTATGAAGAGTAACTGTGCTGGATCTGACAGCATTTCTCTCATCATGTTGAAGTATATTGAAAATCATCTTATCAACCACTCAACCCACATATTCAATTCCTCTATAGAAACAAATCATTTTCCTTCCGCATGGAAACATGCAATTGTACTCCCCTTGCCAAAATGTGAAAATCCAACTGAACTATCGCATTCGAGGCCAATTAGCAAACTGCCTATTCTATCTAAAGTATTTGAGCGGATTCTGAGAGATCAAATTGATTATTTTGTGTATAATAATAATTTAATAACAAACGTACAATCTGGATTTCGTGCATTCTATAGCAGCACCACCGCTCTTGTCAACATCACCCAAGATTTATTCAAAGCAACTGACAATAATGAAGTAACTGCCATGGTACTCTTGGACTACAGTAAAGCATTCGATACATTAGACCACAGTATTATGTGTAGGAAAATGTCATCTTTCGGTTTTAGTGGAAGAACTGTAGATCTACTGAAAAGTTACCTCAGAAATCGGACCCAGTCAGTATGTCTGGATGGGCGGTGTTCTAATGCTTTATCCGTTGACTATGGTGTACCTCAGAGCTCTATACTTGGCCCCATTTTGTTCTCTCTATATATATATCTGACTTTAATAAAATAATTGATCATTGCACTGTTCATCATTATGCAGATGATACTCAGTTATATTATCCATTTCCTCCAAGTAACTGGCAGGTGGCAATGGAAAAAATTAACAGCGATCTACAAAAGTTACTGGATTTATCTATAGCCCATAACCTGAAATTGAATTCTAAAAAATCTCAGCTGATACTTTTTGGTTCAAAGCACAAAAGGCGGGAAATTGAAGGAAGAATTGAAATCAAACTTGGTCCAGATTTATTACAAATAATTACAGAAAGCAGGAACTTGGGTTTGTGGCTAGATGCTGATCTCAGGTTTCACAAACATGTAAATTCACTTTGTCGTAGCTCGTACAGTATCTTACGTCAACTCTATCAAAATAGAGATATTATGACTTCCAAATTGAAGTTGAAACTTTGCGAAACCCTCATATTGTCTAGATTAGCATATTGCGATATAATCTACGGGCCTGCTTTGATACAATTTGATGTAAATCGCTTACAAAAAATACAAAACAACTGTATACGTGTGAGAAAATTCGACCATATATCCCCCAAGTTCGAGGAGTCAGGTTCGTTACCGATTGCTAAAACCTGGCAGCTCCACCTACTCGTCAATACACATAAATTCCTCATTTACAAAAAGCCAAATTATATCTATGAAAGATATAAAACTTTTGAATCTCAGAATAATTCGAGGACTCGAAACCGTCACACTTTTATTATTCCAAAATACTCGACAACCTGCTTTTCTCGTAGTTTTATTTACAACTCAATGAAGCAATATAATGCTCTGCCCAGTGAATACAGACACTATTCTATATATAATTTCAAGAAAAAGTTGAAAACATATCTGAGATATTCTGGATAGATCGGTAATGTACTCACATTTTGCCTTTCTCATATGGTTTCTTCCTTTGTCTCACTTTTGTGTATGTTGTGTTATATATTTTAACTAATTTGATCCTAATGAATTCTTGGTATCTGCTTTGAAATTTATGGCCTTTTTTTTAAGAAAGATTCATGTATCATCTGCTTACCTAATGTATACTAGGTAATTATTTTTATATTTCTGTATAATACATGCCATCCGCTGGGTTAAGTTGTAAAACAGCCTTGGCTGAACTTCGCCCTTTCATTGATTTTTGTATCTACTTTTTTTTTATATAAACAATGTAGATTATGTCGATGAATAAAGCCCATTTATTATTATTATTATAGTTTCGAATCGATTTCAATATAACTTGACGGTGTCTGAAAATTGTTTATGCTACAAATTGAGTCGTTTTATCCACATATTTGTTATCCAATTGCAGTTTCGAATCGATTTGAATATGAGTAGGTATGTGACTGAAAATTGTTGAGGATACATATTTGGTCTCCAATTATAGTTTTGAATCGATTTCAGTATAAATGGACGTTGTCTTCTATCGCACGAGATGGCTCGCTGGGACCTCTCTGTCTGACGTATTCACTCGCAGCTATATTTCACTTCTTAACACCTGACAACTGGAATTCAAGACTGATTTTTCACACGTCTTTTTATACCACAGTGTTCATAATGAAATATTATTTATTTTACTTTAAACTATAATTCACTAACCAGACCGGTGCACGTTCCGCATTTTTGTGATTTAAGAAGTATCATGTCTAGTCCATCGATGAATAGGGTAACAAAACACCTTTTGTATTAGTTCAAATATATTGCACAAAACAATCTAATGCAGAGTATACTAGACTGCTGGCTGACACTAGAAGTCACAGCATTCTGGGAATGACCTCTGACATTATGACTCCAACTGTGAACTATGAACTGCCTTATACAGTTCTTTTCCCGAGTAGAGAGGACTGGATCCTCCGGGAGAAGGAAATACTGAGAGCAGATAGTTGTTGGTTCACAGATGGATCAAAAACACCTTCTGGTTCCGGTGCAGGTGTTTTCAGTCGCAAACCCAGGACAGAGATATCAACCTGCCTAGGGACCTATGCGACCGTATTTCAAGCGGAAATTTATGCTATTGAACTGTGTGCGGAGAAATTGGCAGAATCCAACCTCACACACAAGTCAATAAAAATATTCTCGGACAGTCAAGCGGCGCTGAAAGCCATTGGCTCTTACCGATCAACGTCCAAACTGGTAACAAATTGTCAAAAACGACTCTCCTCAATAGGAAGATTTAACAAATTGTCTCTGGTCTGGATTCCGGGCCATACTGGCCTGGAAGGCAATGAGGCTGCTGACTCCCTTGCAAAGGAGGGTGCTGCAAGCAGCTTCATCGGACCAGAACCTGTCATTGGCATCGCCTTAGGCTTTGCCAAACAAAAATTAAATACCTGGATGGCGAGAAGATTTATGGACTTCTGGCAAAATCTTCCAGGATTGGCTCATTCCAAGGCGTTTATTCACCCTTCGAAGTTGGAAACCAAACAGTTGTTGGACTACAGTAGGGACGAATTACGATGTCTAACTGGCCTTCTCACAGGTCACTGTCATTTGAATCATCATATGCAGAGAATCGGACTGTCAGAAGACAGCCTGTGTCGTCTCTGTCTGGAAAATGATGAAACAGCAGAGCACATAATTTGTGCCTGCCCCGCTGCGGACCGAATCAGGTTTTCAGAGTTTGGCAAGGTTTCACTCTTACCATCTGACCTGAAAGATCACTCACCACACAAACTAATCGGCTTCGTTAAGAAGCTGGGTTTATTTGGTCGAGTTTGAATAGGTGTGAGCCACAATAAACTCTTGTTGGTTGCAGTGGAGGGCCGAACAGACCCACTCACTTCTGACCTAACCTAACCTAGTTCAAATATAAAAGCTATCTATAATGTAACACGGAATTTTTTGTAGAACTGATAGAGACCAACATTTTTGGTGACATTATGCTCACTTTTCTCCGACTTGATTTACATATACTATAATTCCCCACTGAATTTTTCATTTTGTCAAAATAAAATATAGAATATATCACTCCTGAATAATGCGGCTTTCTGTTAGTGAAATAATTTTCATGATCCGTTCAGTAATTCCAATCATTCGTCTATTAACCAAACCAGTGGAATTTTTCGAAAAAAAAATTATTTTAATCCTTAATTACTCATAGCATGGACTGAAATTTTTTAGTCAACCGATTTGCATTATATTAATTGGCATATTCAATCAGATATAAAATACTTTTCATCCATTAACCAGGACGGTGGAAGTCGTTCTATAGCGGGATCTTATACTATTAAACCCGTATCATTAGTCGTTTTCTCGAGATTTCCTCGACTCCACTCAACCTCAAGCAACAAATTTGGTGTTCTTAGTTGAACATAAATATCCTTGATTTGAGGGATTTCCTCAATGGAGTGGAGGTTTGAACTGTCAAACTCATGGTACCTCCTGGCCTACCTCAAGAATCCCTCAAGTGTAGTTGGCTGGTGTTTTTTGTGAACTTTTTCTTGTTACAATGATTACTCCAATATTGCAGTTTTATATATATAACCTCCGGTTGAACCGCGTCTGGAATCGTTCTTCTGCAACTACTTCGCGACTTGGTGCCCAGGTCTGAGTCTCCTTAACGTCCAGCTCTCATCTTGACGAAGTGAAGACTGTGTTTTTATGGATAGAGGAATGGTTTTTATGGCTATATGAGAGACCGACGTTGTTGAAACTGTCGGACCCCATGAAGGTCTGGTTTGAAATGAATAAATTAAGGGCTTTGTTCGATGGGATAGTAATGGTTTCCAGGAATTGAGAAGCCTTTGTGAGTGGTCTCGTTTGTTGAGGCATTGAGGGCGATTCTCAATTTCTATTGCTTCGCGAATTATTCTGGAGTGGAGTGTTTTTGCTGTGGCAATGGTCTTCGTGTTGTTGAAGTCAATTTTGTGTTCGGTTTCGTGTTGATGTTTGAACATATATAATTACTGCAATATTGGAAGTTGAGATTTTTTTTAACTAGATGTTTTCAGTTATAATGAAATATTCTTCGAAATATATAACGTCACTCATCCACTCAACCTTATTCAAGGCAGCTTGCGGTTACGATTATGAATTACGATTTGAAGGAGAATTCGGGGAACTCCTTGAGGGAACCTCGAGGGGGTTTTGAGGAAACATTCATTCTAGAAGCTATTTTTTTTCGAGTACAGGATTCAGGGCCTTTATCATTCTAGGCCGGTCCATTTTTATTGTCGAAAATGCAGCTAATATTTCAATAATGTAACAGAAATTTATGAGATATGAATGCCGAACGCTTCTACATAGGCAAATGACCTTTACGAAGAATGACAATATTGACATCTGTAGAAACGTCATTAAATTCGCTTGTGTTCAATGCCTCCTAAAAACAAAAAATGTATTGAGATTATGCTTGCAAATAATCATTTCTTCATCACCTCATATCATATTTATATATCTCGAGAGAAATGGTTCACTTTCCGTCTCGATATGTAATATGCCTTTGCGTTCTTGATTATATTTTTCGTCATCATATTTGTTGTCTTCTCATTATATATTTTCAATTAAACGAACATTTTTAGTCTAATTTAAAAACACTACATTGTACAATGGAACACGTATAGCGGTGTCAGATTATCGTGCTTTCATTTTCTAATACTGTTCATGACCATGATACCCCTCTCCTAGAATTGTGCATATTGAGCTGTTTGCTCCTGTCATTATAACATTCCTAGGACCGCCAGTCGATAATTTATGTTGTTACGAGGATTCGACTTGATAAAAAGAAATTCAGCGGTCTCTAACGGTTCATTCTGAAATGCCAAGTTTTGGAACCGGTGAAATTCCAAAATGGATTTTCATCAGTCATGCCAACGCCACCCAAAAAGACCGCAACCCTTGGATACTCTCCATTCCACCCGAACAAAATTCATTACAATTTTCATCACTCATTCCTTTCGGTACATTTTCCCTCTATTTTTATGGTAGTCCCGCGCGCAATTCTCCCTGAGGAAAACAGTCCATCATTTAACCTTCTGCATAATTGAGGAGCAACAACAGGTGAAATGCTTCAGTGCAGAGCTTGGAAGGCCACTTTGCAGTCGAACGTTGCCTCTTTCGCTCGCTCTCCCGCCGAAGGGGAAGAGATGGGAGAGCGTCCCGGTCTGGCCGGTCGTTCGCAGAACACGGAGGGGTTAAATGCTCGCATTTGGGTTATTAATTATTGAGAGGTTGCTGCTACTTACCTTCTTGATGCCAGGGCTCTCTCCAGTCCGTGGGGAATGATGCTGAAACAGGGATTTTTCTGTCAAATGGTTAAGCAATGAATTGTAACATTATCGGATTTTGTGATTTCGGTAGTTGGTTGAGGGGAAATGTTTGTAGCAGGCAATCATCGAGCAGTTAGTTTTGGAGATGATACTCAATATGACACATTCGTAGAAATGTAAACAATTGCCCGTTTGTATGATCGACATTCAAGTCTTCCCAGATGAATCAGATATTCCATGGATATCCAAGGGACATTCATCGGGAATTTCGGCAAATTGGGATTCAAGATATCCCCACCAGTAAACACAAAGACAAGATATCTATTGGACATCCAATGGATATCTGAATTGTTTGTAGAGAATTCCTTCTGATGGACGCCGAATATACGATGAATAAATATTCCTTGAATATTCGTAGACCACCAACTCGAACATGAATACATTTTGGTAAAAGTCTGTTATCCCCACACTCGAGGCTTTTGAAATTACTTTCAAGTACCTACTTATTTTGATGCTCCCTACGGGCTCCCCGTTTGGCCCTTCAAATATTAAACAGGGCATATATCTTCTTTTTTACACATCATTTCGATGGGTCACAATTACTTCTTTATTTGTCAATTATCTGGTATACATAATTCTCCATCATTTTTTACTGAACTATAAGCATTTTTCGAGCTGCGCGTTCAATTGTTTTGTTATCAAAAAATATCACAGTTTCTTGGGAAGATTCTCACCGAGCACGTGTTCAACAAACCGCGTCAAGTGCTTCGCTATACAATACCTTACTCATGCAGGATCTATTTATCCTGCTGGATGAAGCGGTGTCGCTGTTTTGTAAACCCATTGTTAGTGAGAATCGTACAGGAAGCTGACTTTTTTTTGATAAATATGGATTTTCATAAAGTATCGGCCAGTTCGACAATTAGAAAAAAAAAATGGCACTTATTAAATATTTTTCAATGAGTTTTCTTTATGTCTGAAAATGATAAACAAAATTTGGTACATAATTTGGAATTCGATACCCATTAACCAACTAAACGGTAGGGCGATTTCAATCTTTTGTTTCATACTTTCAGGAGTTTCTGAAAATCGTCTAAAATGTGGAATATAACAAGTATGGTAGATGTAATTAGACGAAAATAATTGGTAATTTGGGTGGAGAAACAGAAGAATGAATATCGTGTGATCTTAGCTGAAATATGTTTTTACCTTCTTTTCAGACGCTCCTGTCTCAAAAATCATTGAAAGTATAATTAAAATTCAGAAATTATTCAGATCTGAATGAAATATGAACTGGATATTCCTAGTATATTCGAAATTTTTTGGAAAGTATTTTTTTTATAGAGATCTGGAGGCCTAGAGCTGTATTCGAGGAAACCTAAATAATAATGCACTTTTATTATTCGGGTGTTATACCCGAGTGCGCCAAGTTTAATCAGCCAAAATGTGTTTTCATCCATGATTTTCGAAATTTTTTTCAGAAAATGACTTGAAACCTGTATAATAATTTGGTAAAATCCTGAGATCGCAGGTCGAGGGATTTTCTCTTAAAGTATTATACACGGAAGCGTAAATTTAGAAAATGTACGCATTTTGGTGGATTGAGTTTGGTGTAGGAGAGATATATGTTGGTATTATTTCCAGAAAAAATTAAACCCTTTAAACTTCAAAACACAGGAACAGGATAGTACCTGGAAAGTGAGCCAAAATCCAGGTTTATTTTGATCACTTTGGTCGGTTAAACAGGTCTAGTGCAATCAATCGCTGTAAAACTTTTTTTTGCAGTGTAGCCTTCAAATTTTTGATTGGTTATCCACATTGTGGGAAATAATCTTTATATGAATACATTAATAGTGGGGGCGGTTTTCAACAATGTTGCACATGGCTTTCAGTTCATAATTTTTTTTATATTACTGTATTTTGTTACTGTTCATACTATCGTTGTTTTATTATCATGCCAATTAGGTGGTGGTGAATTATCATTACAAAAAAAATTTATAGACGATTATGTGTTTTGATAGAATATTTAGTTTATGAACAATAATGATACTTATATGAAGAAACTGAACGCTATAACTGATTCCAATACACTTCTGAACTTACTCTACAACATTTAAAAAGAATGTACTTTTACAAATGAAAGTGAGATCAGACTCGGGGATTCAATAAGACAGCTATTAATAAACGCGTCAAGATTCTGACTCTCTAATGAAATGAAAAATTTATCATTTATTCCACTTAGTGACTTACCAGTTGGTGTCGTCGACTTGTAATGCTCCTGATGCTGCTGATAGCAGGATGAACTGAAGGGGGAGCCGAACAGACAACCCTGGAACAAAGATTAAAACATCATAACCGTGTAATTTTTTGAAAACTGTTATACATTTCTTTGCTGAAATAGAAGTCCAATCATATCAACGCCTTTCTGATCCCATGAGAGAATCAAGCAAATCAAATTACCGATAGTAATCCCATAGCTAACTCAACAGTACGCGCTCAAATTGTAAGGTTTTGAAATTCAGTATGTTCACTCAGCAGCAATGTGGATTCAATAATAGCCCGCCATACACACAGAGGTTTGTCCGAGGACTTAATCCAGCACGGTTCGAGTCTGTCGACTAACCCGTGCGTTAGTGTATCGAGCAGGGGCCAGGCCCGCTACGGTCTCATCATGCAGAGACTTGTCTGACAGTTAAAGTCGACAGATTGTTTTCTGGTACCATAAACATTACAGTTTTTTCCCTGTTAAGCAAGCGGGCTTAAATTATTTTCATTGTAAAATATGGCTGAAAGCATAGACACTCGTTTTATGGGCAAAGAGTTTTTAACGGAGTTTATAGTAATCTATAAAAGTCATCCAGCTTTATGGAAGATAAAGTCGAATGAATATGTATACAAAAATTCAAAGACTACGGGTTATGAAGCGTTTATTGAATATTGCAAAAAAGTGTATCCCGGTGCGAACCGGAATTTTGTTTCTGAAAAAATTCAGAATTTGAGGGGGTGCTTTAGGAAAGAACTAAAAAAATTTGTAAGCTCCAAGTCTACAGGGTCAGGAAGAGACGACATATATGAGCCTAAATTATGGTACTTTGATCTATTACTCTTCACAACGGATCACGAAATTCCCGTGCAAAGTGTCGAAAGTGAGAATTTCCATTTCTGCTGAACATTTCGTCACCAACAACTATACATATGTCACCAGACACCGGGAAGACAATCACTAAAAACTTTTGTCAAGACTGAATTCCACAGTTTTGGCAAAGTCGGCAGTCAAGTTGACAGATTTTGTCACTAACAAACAGTTTTGTCTGCAACAGATTGAATTTGTCAGAGTTGTCTGCGGACATATCTGTCCTAATTAGTGGAGTAACGAAGATTAGTCTGTCACATGCCGAATCCGCGAAAGACCGCAGACTTAAACTGTGCTAGATGAAGTCCTCAGACAAACCTCTGTGTGTATGGCGGGCTAATCACTAAAAACTTTTGTCAAGACTGAATTCCACAGTTTTGGCAAAGTCGGCAGTCAAGTTGACAGATTTTGTCACTAACAAACAGTTTTGTCTGCAACAGATTGAATTTGTCAGAGTTGTCTGCGGACATATCTGTCCTAATTAGTGGAGTAACGAAGATTAGTCTGTCACATGCCGAATCCGCGAAAGACCGCAGACTTAGACGGCCCATACACGATACAATCTATCGTACAACCAGTTGTACAATTTTAGTTGATGAGACCGTTTAAACGATAATTGCAACGTTAGTGGCGTTGTAGTCCAACCTGCAGTACGACCGCGTCGAATCGTACGGAAGTTTGACATGCACAAAAATCTGTTGTACAACTGAGTGCTGCGTACGACAAGTTTGAACGTGTAGGAGCATTCATCAATTGAATGTTCGATTTCAGCTTGAAGATTGCGATCATGGAAAAGAACGAAAGATTTTGGGAAGAATTTATTGACATATACCATGAACATCCTTGTTTGTGGAAAGTGAAATCAAAGGATTATGCTAACAAACATAAACGAAATGCTGCTTACGGGATCCTTCTGGAAAAATTTGAACAAATTAACACAAACGCAACTGTGGAAGTTTTAAAAAAAATTAATAATATGAGAACAGCATTCAGAAGTAATTTAAACGTATTGTCGTCCATTCTTAAGTAATTTCGGAAGTCTGCAGGTTCATGAACCCGTAAGTGTTTTATCAATTTCATATGTGAAAACAAGTATCGTTTCATTAACCAATCCTTGCACCATTTGGTTCTTTTTTTCTTTTTCTTCGCTTTTCATCCAGTAGAATAACAAGTGAAGCTGCTATCTTCTTTTTTGAAATCATAGGCGCCATCACGAAAACTGAACTGAACACCAATGTGTTGTACTACAGATCATCAACCAATCTACACGTGTGTGGACAAAACTGTTTCCAACTTGTCGTTCCAATTGTCTCTGCAATTTGTCGTGCAACTTGTTCTACGATATATTGCATCGTGTATGGCCCGCATTTAACTGTGCTAGATGAAGTCCTCAGACAAACCTCTGTGTGTATGGCGGGCTAATGGCTTGTCACTCACTAACAGTTTTCATTTCCATTTCGTATGCATATCATCTATTCCATACTAATGATATGCAAATAGTACTATAGTGAATACAATTCAAAAACTTTTGCACGTCATTGATAACGACATGAAATCAACGCACTAGTACCAATCCAGTGATGGGAGTGCATCGGAACGTTTACATTCAATTTTATCAGATATTGGCTATATTCAAAGTAAAAACTCTCTTTACACTCTTTTTATAGCTCAAATTAAAAAAATACGTTAATCCAATATGAGTGTATCTTATGTGGAATTCCAATTCAAACATTTTTTATCCCATGAAATTTTTTGTTAAAATCAATGGCAGGAAGTAACAGGCAAATTTTTATAAAAAATTCACAAATAATGAAATGAACGTTACTAATTGTCATAGTATACAATCAGCCTCGTTGAAATGATGAACTAATATCACCCAGGGCACCTGGGTTTTCTGCCATTAGGGGCCGTTCATAAAATACGTTCGCATACAAGGGGGGGGAGGGGTCTGACTGAGTGTGTCAAGGGGGGACGGGGGGTATACGGCAACGTGACGTTCGCCGTTTATTATTTTTTGACATGAGCGCTAGAAGCCAGCGTGACCACTTTTGGTAGAAAATCTACTTTTTTAGTAGATTTCTGACGAAAATTGAAAAATTTTGGTATGAAAGAAATCTTCAGTAGATTTTGGTAGAAATCTACATGTGCGACATCTAACGAATTCCTAAACTCGTCAGATTTTTTAATCAAATCTATAGTGATTCTATCTTTGCGAATGAATTTTCAATTGAGAATGCGAATTAATCTTGTTACAGTACACTGTATTTCACTAAGTATACAAATGAAACAAAATAAAGCGATTTTTTACTGTTTCATTGTGTTATTGAGCATTGAACCTTCTGATTATGTAAAATATGTGTATTATTTGTGGCCAACCATAAATAATTATTTTTTATTTTCAGAATTAGAATTTATCATACTCAGCAGGGGGGGGGTCTTAGTTTTTGTGACGAAATATTTCTAGGGGGGGTCACAAAAAGTGTGACACAGCGTGACAATGGGGGGGGAGGGGGTCAAAAAAAACTGATTTTAGTGTGACGTATTTTATGAACGGCCCCTTATTTTAGAAAATTTTCACATTTTTTCGGGGGGGGGGGAGACCAAAAAAGAGATTATTTTAAAGACTGTACTTTCTTTTATATATGTAATTTTTTTCAATATTTTTCGAGACCTACATTTCGAAATCGTGATAAAAATCATTTTTTCACACTTAGAGGGGGAAAGAGAAGGGGAGAACGAAAAATAAATTGGTGAATATTTTTCAGACCTGGGTAACATCATTTGCAGGTCGAGCTGGTCAAGTCGAAAATTTGTGATTAAGGGCATTTCGACAACCTTAACCGAGGATAACCCTATGGCGCCTGGTATTCTTTGGCATTTGGTTGGCAGCACTTTCGATGTCAACGCAATTTGTTTGAAGTCTGTTATTTACCAATGGTCATTCAGGAGTGACAGTTCCGTGTTTAGGTCTTTTTCGCAGTTCAAATGAGATAATTGTGATCATAAGCTGTGTATTTCGATGCTTATATAGATAGGCTCTTCGTAAAAGTATAAGAAACTAGCGCTGCCAAAGGTTGATGACATCTTAAAATAAGTTATTTCGAAATAGAGCGGAATAATAATGTCCCTTCCGCTTTCCTCAACGGCTGTTGGAGAGCTTGATTGAATACAACGTAGTAAATTATATTTATTTACGACTAATATATAATGTAGGTGAGTATTATATCTACGATTTCTGCAGTATAATCCCTTATATTATTCCCGTAGGGAATAATGGCGGGGGATTTATAGTAATAGTCTTTATTTCCTCTCGTAGTCCTATCACCGAATTTTTCGAATTGAATATTACCATGGAAACGATGTAACCAAACTCTAAAGTGTCAGTGTCAAACGCGTAGGTGGTGTTTGTTCATTTGTATTGGAATGAATGAAACTGAAGAATAATTTATTTATGATGAATAAATTAGTTGTAAATAGAGAATATTATTCCCTCGCCGCTGAAACGGCTCAGTTCGTAAAAATTCTTCGAGAATGAAATCCATTATGATACAGATTTTCCTTTACGATACAGATTTTCGACCAATAGTAACCTATCATTTTTCAAATAAGCAAGATGTATATAGGGAAGAATATCGACCGATGAGGGCGCTGGTGGTGGTTAAACTATATCCACCATTTTGAAATAGTTACCTTGTTTACATTTGTGAAATACCGCGCCAAATTAAAATCCAGTGTTTTTTTTTTGCTATATTTTCATTGTACGAAATTTTTCCCGTGTAGGTTAATATAACTGTGTTCATGATGCTTTGAATAGCCGCACATTACCATTCATTGGAGGTGAACATAGGTGCATTGTGTTTTTAAATCTAATGATATTTGTTCCAGGACATTACTTAGTTTTAGTGTAGTGTTAGTTGACCAAAGAGGCTTTTATTACATGGATGATGAAATGCGCCATAACTTCGCTTAAAAATAGACAAACAGACTCACCAGGTAATAAGAAATCATCTCTCTTGAAATGCAAATAACACACTGAAGCCGCTCTAGGTGGTGATTTATGCAGTTTCAGTTTAATTTTCCAAGCCTTGTACCTGTCTATTTTCTCTTTCAATCCACTTTCCGTAATGTTTCCCACCAAAGATGTATTTATCTTTGGAAACGTGTGGAAAGACAACTTTGGATTTCGGTTCCTAGAGTTGCGACAACTTGGCACCAAACACTTTATACGGCTCACTGAGCGATCTGCATCCATGATTGTTTGTTATTATTATTCAAAAAAAATTACAACTTCAGATGAGATTTCCTAAATCAACACCAAAGAACTCAATAAATTCTCACACATAAAAGGAAGCCGTTTGTTTGTGAAATTATAGCAATATATTCCTGGTGCGATCTCCGATTCGATATTGTTTCGTCAAACTCTAGACGCAATCAATCATATCCACGGAATTTACAGCGATTTCCAGTAGATGGTGCAAGAATCGAATTCTGACAGCTTTTGACATCTACATTGCAATTTATTCGAATTTTGCTAGAAGTTTTCCATAATTTTACTGTCCCTTTCAACAAGTTATTTGTCGTTTCCAGATCAATTCTCTACCGTAGTTTTCTCAGTTATTTGTCGTTCATCTGCCGTTGCTTTCAGTTATTAGTTGTATTCCGTTTGTTTAGTATTTAATTCAGGTGTTGTTTTGAATAGTGTTTCATAATGGATATCAAACGCTGTTGTATTATTTGTGGACGAAATAATCAATCATCTATTCATCTATATCAAGTTCCGATGGTTATTACAAAGTTCATCTTGTTCAGTTTTTACTTTGGTAGGAGTTATATTTATGTTATTCGCTGATTGCTCTCAAGCATTTTCCGGTTTTACATATTTATTTCGAGTTCGAGCATTACTGACAATGGTCATAATAGCCTGCACCATAGATAGCAATCTTCCTTATGAAATGAAATTACTCAAGGTTATCTGGACTATGGAGGGTCCAATTTATCTCGAATTGAACACTATAATGCCCAATAAATTGTACATTGGCGTACTATTTTTCCATGTATTCCAATTCCACTGCCTTTCACGTCGATACCGATATTTCAAAGAATCTCATCAAATTATCCGAAGCAGCACTGAACTGTAGGAGTTTCTAAAAATTCTGATATTAATTTCTCATAACATATCGAGAATATAAAGCAAATGCATCTATCTGTAATATATGTATCAAGATGCATATCTGCATTTACGTCTAAACAGAAAAAGATAAGCTCGTGCAAATTTTGACAGAATTCGTGTATCTTTATCCTTCATCAGGTATAGTGTTGATGCGAAAAAATAATAAAAAAAATTGTAAAAATCAGTGACTCACATTCTTTTGGTTGAGAACATTGGTTAAGATGCCTTCTGGGATGCCACTAGACTTGATGATTTCAATCTAGTTGGGGCTACATTAACCCCTCACTACACCAAATAACACTATTTTAAATTTCAACAAAGTCGGCTAAAGGAATCCTAAGATGGTTTTTAGGAAACACTATTTATTTCACAAATGTTGACACCCTGTATCTTGAAAACGAAGCATTACCGGTCCTTTGTTTATATAAAACTATTCGTCCTAGAATTACTCAAAGAATCACCCCTTTAAGTTTGGTTATATAACACCCTGTATTCAGTAAGTTACAATGAAGATATTCACTCGGAAATTTTTGTCATTTTCTGTTTTAAGGATTTTGTTCAACATTTTTGTGTGCTGAATTTTTGATAAAAATGGATCTGACAAGTGAAGTAGAAATAGACACATCGATTAGTGTTTTTTATCTCCGGCAAATACAGTTAATTGAGACGGAGTTTAATTAATTTGCCAGGTATATGGAATTCACTTAACCCTACTCTAATAAATGGAGTGTGGCGATCTTTTAATTATTTGTGTCAATAGGGGCTCGACTCAAGGGAGATGTATTCGGTTACTGTTACCACATATTAGCAGCGAAGGGGATGAGCCATAGCGAGGGAACTCCGTGGGATATTCAATTAATCCTGTTAATAATTCATAATGATCGTTGAAGCTGAAAGGGAATCATAAACAAATTGTGAACAAATCGGCAAAAGTCGAGTACATGACTTTCACTCATCCACATGTTATAAAAAACAGGTCAATGATCTACCTTTACATGGCAAGACAAAAGACTGAGATGATGTCCAGGAGAAAATCACCTGTTACCATGAAGTATATTCTTCTTGAAAGAATTGGTTTTGTCACTGAAATGTTCATAAGTGTCAGAAAAACAAACCCAATTAGTGATTTCCCCCACGGTCTTCAATTTGCCGTGCTGTCCATGTGATCTTTTGTTATTACACACAATTGTCACCCTTGAGTCTCTGTTGATTGTCTTCCGTTTTGTCGGAACAGTTATTCTATCTAGTGTATAATTCTCTTGAAAACAATCAGGCCAATGAGCCAATCAGGCGAATGAGGTTCACACTACTGCAAATTATTGTTTATTCTTACCATCGAGATACTTGACTTTGTAGGAATAGTTACTCCCGACATCTGAATACTATATGATAGATTGGCTTTCCTTGAGAACAGACAGGCCTGGCTTTTCTTAGCATTAAATTCCACCAAGTTCATGTTGAAACATTAATTTTTTTAACAAGTCATCGTTAATTTTATCGACGTGAAAGTATCTTTGAATTTTTGTTTGTCGAGCTGGTATGGGGACCCTGGAAGAGAAACTAGTATGAAGAGTACTCTCGTCCGCAAAACTATGTATTGAACAAGATTTTTTCTCGAGCAAATCATTTATATAGAGCAGAAACAAAGTGGGCGCCAGATCTGAACCCTGTGGAACACCTGCATTTATTGGGAGAACATCAGATGATACTCCATCAACAACCACATACAGAGACCTATCAGACAAAAAACTCTTCAAGAATTCACACAACTGAGGAGGCAAACCAACTAACGAGCCGTTGAAGAAGAATTTCAATCCAATTTGATACGATGTGTCTATTTCTACTTCACTTGTCAGATCCATTTTTATCAATAATTCAGCATACAAAAATGTTGAACAAAATCATTCAAAACAGAAAATAACAAAAATTTCCGAGGGAATATCTTCACTGTAACTTACTGAACACAGGGTGTTATATAACCAAATTTGAAGGGGTGATCCTTTGAGTAATTCTAGGACGAATAGTTTTATATAAACAAAGGACCGGTAATGCTTCGTTTTCAAGATACAGGGTGTCAACATTTGTGAAATAAATAGTGTTTCCTAAAAACCATCTTAGGATTCCTTTAGCCGACTTTGTTGAAATTTAAAATAGTGTTATTTGGTGTAGTGAGGGGTTAATGTAGCCCCAACTAGATTGAAATCATCAAGTCTAGTGGCATCCCAGAAGGCATCTTAACCAATGTTCTCAACCAAAAGAATGTGAGTCACTGATTTTTACAATTTTTTTTTATTATTTTTTCGCATCAACACTATACCTGATGAAGAAGAAAGATACACGAATTCTGTCAAAATTTGCACGAGCTTATCTTTTTCTGTTTAGACGTAATATAATGATATGCATCTTGATACATATGTTACAGATAGATGTATTTGCTTTATATCCTGGAATATGTTTTGAGAAATTGATGTCAGAATTCATAGAAATTCTTATTGTTCAGAACATTTTTGGATAATTTGATAAAATTTTTTGAAATGTAGGTATCGACGTGAAAGGCGATGGGAATTGGAATACATAGAAAGATTAAACCCCAATGTTCAATTTATTGGGCTGTGTGGTGTTCATGGTGTGATAAATTGATGATAATACATAGAACAGATAACCTTGAGTAATTTCAATTCATATTATAGCCACCTACCTGTAGTGCAGGCTATTATGACCTTTGTAGGTAATTATAGAAAAAAAAATAGAAATGATGAAGCGGAAAATGCAAGAGAGCAATGACAAGTGGCTAACACAAATATAACTCCCTACCAAAGTAAAAACTGAACAAGATGAACTTTGTAATAACCCTTCGGAACTTGATATAGATGAATAGATGATTGATTATTTCGTTCACAAATAAAACAACAGCATTTGAAATCCATTATAAAACACTATTCAAAACAACACCTGAATTAAATACTAAACAAACGGAATACAACTAATAACTGAAAGCAACGGCAGATGAACGACAAATAACTGAGAAAACTACGGTAGAGAATTGATCTGGAAACGACAAATAACTTGTTGAAAGGGACAGTAAAATTATGGAAAACTTCTAGCAAAATTCGAATAAATTGCAATGTAGATGTCAAAAGCTGTCAGAATTCGATTCTTGCACCATCTACTGGAAATCGCTGTAAATTCCGTGGATATGATTGATTGTGTCTAGAGTTTGACGAAACAATATCGAATCGGAGATCGCACCAGGAATATATTGCTATAATTTCACAAACAAACGGCTTCCTTTTATGTGTGAGAATTTATTGAGTTCTTTGGTCTTGATTTAGGAAATCTCATCTGAAGTTGTAATTTTTTTTGAATAATAATAACGAACAATCATGGATGCAGATCGCTCAGTCAGCCGTATAAAGTGTTTGGTGCCAAGTTATCGCAACTCTATGAACCGAAATCCAAAGTTGTCTTTCCACACGTTTCCAAAGATAAATACATCTTTGGTGGGGAACATACGGAAAGTGGAATGAAAAAGAAAATAGACAGGTACAAGGCTTGGAAAATTAAACTGAAACTGCATAAATCACCACCTAGAGCGGCTTCAGTGTGTTATTTGCATTTCAAGAGAGATGATTTCTTATTACCTGGTGAGTCTGTTTGTCTATTTTTAAGCGAAGTTATGGCGCATTTCATCATCCATCTAATAAAAGCCTCTTTGGTCAACTAACACTACACTAAAACTAAGTAATGTCCTGGAACAAATATCATTAGATTTAAAAACACAATGCACCTATGTTCACCTCCAATGAATGGTAATGTGCGGCTATTCAAAGCATCATGAACACAGTTATATTAACCTACACGGGAAAAATTTCGTACAATGAAAATATAGCAAAAAAAAAACACTGGATTTTAATTTGGCGCGGTATTTCACAAATGTAAACAAGGTAACTATTTCAAAATGGTGGATATAGTTTAACCACCACCAGCGCCCTCATCGGTCGATATTCTTCCCTATATACATCTTGCTTATTTGAAAAATGATAGGTTACTATTGGTCGAAAATCTGTATCGTAAAGGAAAATCTGTATCATAATGGATTTCATTCTCGAAGAATTTTTACGAACTGAGCCGTTTCAGCGGCGAGGGAATAATATTCTCTATTTACAACTAATTTATTCATCATAAATAAATTATTCTTCAGTTTCATTCATTCCAATACAAATGAACAAACACCACCTACGCGTTTGACACTGACACTTTAGAGTTTGGTTACATCGTTTCCATGGTAATATTCAATTCGAAAAATTCGGTGATAGGACTACGAGAGGAAATAAAGACTATTACTATAAATCCCCCGCCATTATTCCCTACGGGAATAATATAAGGGATTATACTGCAGAAATCGTAGATATAATACTCACCTACATTATATATTAGTCGTAAATAAATATAATTTACTACGTTGTATTCAATCAAGCTCTCCAACAGCCGTTGAGGAAAGCGGAAGGGACATTATTATTCCGCTCTATTTCGAAATAACTTATTTTAAGATGTCATCAACCTTTGGCAGCGCTAGTTTCTTATACTTTTACGAAGAGCCTATCTATATAAGCATCGAAATACACAGCTTATGATCACAATTATCTCATTTGAACTGCGAAAAAGACCTAAACACGGAACTGTCACTCCTGAATGACCATTGGTAAATAACAGACTTCAAACAAATTGCGTTGACATCGAAAGTGCTGCCAACCAAATGCCAAAGAATACCAGGCGCCATAGGGTTATCCTCGGTTAAGGTTGTCGAAATGCCCTTAATCACAAATTTTCGACTTGACCAGCTCGACCTGCAAATGATGTTACCCAGGTCTGAAAAATATTCACCAATTTATTTTTCGTTCTCCCCTTCTCTTTCCCCCTCTAAGTGTGAAAAAATGATTTTTATCACGATTTCGAAATGTAGGTCTCGAAAAATATTGAAAAAAATTACATATATAAAAGAAAGTACAGTCTTTAAAATAATCTCTTTTTTGGTCTCCCCCCCCCCCGAAAAAATGTGAAAATTTTCTAAAATAAGGGGCCGTTCATAAAATACGTCACACTAAAATCAGCTTTTTTTGACCCCCTCCCCCCATTGTCACGCTGTGTCACATTTTTTGTGACCCCCCCCTAGAAATATTTCGTCACAAAAACTAAGACCCCCCCCCTGCTGAGTATGATAAATTCTAACTGAAAATAAAAATAATTATTTATGGTTGGCCACAAATAATACACATATTTTACATAATCAGAAGGTTCAATGCTCAATAACACAATGAAACAGTAAAAAATCGCTTTATTTTGTTTCATTTGTATACTTAGTGAAATACAGTGTACTGTAACAAGATTAATTCGCATTCTCAATTGAAAATTCATTCGCAAAGATAGAATCACTATAGATTTGATTAAAAAATCTGACGAGTTTAGGAATTCGTTAGATGTCGCACATGTAGATTTCTACCAAAATCTACTGAAGATTTCTTTCATACCAAAATTTTTCAATTTCCGTCAGAAATTTACTAAAAAAGTAGATTTTCTACCAAAAGTGGTCACGCTGGCTTCTAGCGCTCATGTCAAAAAATAATAAACGGCGAACGTCACGTTGCCGTATACCCCCCGTCCCCCCTTGTCACACTCAGCCAGACCCCTCCCCCCCCCCTTGTATGCGAACGTATTTTATGAACGGCCCCTAATGGCAGAAAACCCAGGTGCCCTGGGTGATATTAGTTCATCATTTCAACGAGGCTGATTGTATACTATGACAATTAGTAACGTTCATTTCATTATTTGTGAATTTTTTATAAAAATTTGCCTGTTACTTCCTGCCATTGATTTTAACAAAAAATTTCATGGGATAAAAAATGTTTGAATTGGAATTCCACATAAGATACACTCATATTGGATTAACGTATTTTTTTAATTTGAGCTATAAAAAGAGTGTAAAGAGAGTTTTTACTTTGAATATAGCCAATATCTGATAAAATTGAATGTAAACGTTCCGATGCACTCCCATCACTGGATTGGTACTAGTGCGTTGATTTCATGTCGTTATCAATGACGTGCAAAAGTTTTTGAATTGTATTCACTATAGTACTATTTGCATATCATTAGTATGGAATAGATGATATGCATACGAAATGGAAATGAAAACTGTTAGTGAGTGACAAGCCATTAGCCCGCCATACACACAGAGGTTTGTCTGAGGACTTCATCTAGCACAGTTAAATGCGGGCCATACACGATGCAATATATCGTAGAACAAGTTGCACGACAAATTGCAGAGACAATTGGAACGACAAGTTGGAAACAGTTTTGTCCACACACGTGTAGATTGGTTGATGATCTGTAGTACAACACATTGGTGTTCAGTTCAGTTTTCGTGATGGCGCCTATGATTTCAAAAAAGAAGATAGCAGCTTCACTTGTTATTCTACTGGATGAAAAGCGAAGAAAAAGAAAAAAAGAACCAAATGGTGCAAGGATTGGTTAATGAAACGATACTTGTTTTCACATATGAAATTGATAAAACACTTACGGGTTCATGAACCTGCAAACTTCCGAAATTACTTAAGAATGGACGACAATACGTTCAAATTACTTCTGAATGCTGTTCTCATATTATTAATTTTTTTTAAAACTTCCACAGTTGCGTTTGTGTTAATTTGTTCAAATTTTTCCAGAAGGATCCCGTAAGCAGCATTTCGTTTATGTTTGTTAGCATAATCCTTTGATTTCACTTTCCACAAACAAGGATGTTCATGGTATATGTCAATAAATTCTTCCCAAAATCTTTCGTTCTTTTCCATGATCGCAATCTTCAAAGCTGAAATCGAACATTCAATTGATGAATGCTCCTACACGTTCAAACTTGTCGTACGCAGCACTCAGTTGTACAACAGATTTTTGTGCATGTCAAACTTCCGTACGATTCGACGCGGTCGTACTGCAGGTTGGACTACAACGCCACAACGTTGCAATTATCGTTTAAACGGTCTCATCAACTAAAATTGTACAACTGGTTGTACGATAGATTGTATCGTGTATGGGCCGTCTAAGTCTGCGGTCTTTCGCGGATTCGGCATGTGACAGACTAATCTTCGTTACTCCACTAATTAGGACAGATATGTCCGCAGACAACTCTGACAAATTCAATCTGTTGCAGACAAAACTGTTTGTTAGTGACAAAATCTGTCAACTTGACTGCCGACTTTGCCAAAACTGTGGAATTCAGTCTTGACAAAAGTTTTTAGTGATTAGCCCGCCATACACACAGAGGTTTGTCTGAGGACTTCATCTAGCACAGTTTAAGTCTGCGGTCTTTCGCGGATTCGGCATGTGACAGACTAATCTTCGTTACTCCACTAATTAGGACAGATATGTCCGCAGACAACTCTGACAAATTCAATCTGTTGCAGACAAAACTGTTTGTTAGTGACAAAATCTGTCAACTTGACTGCCGACTTTGCCAAAACTGTGGAATTCAGTCTTGACAAAAGTTTTTAGTGATTGTCTTCCCGGTGTCTGGTGACATATGTATAGTTGTTGGTGACGAAATGTTCAGCAGAAATGGAAATTCTCACTTTCGACACTTTGCACGGGAATTTCGTGATCCGTTGTGAAGAGTAATAGATCAAAGTACCATAATTTAGGCTCATATATGTCGTCTCTTCCTGACCCTGTAGACTTGGAGCTTACAAATTTTTTTAGTTCTTTCCTAAAGCACCCCCTCAAATTCTGAATTTTTTCAGAAACAAAATTCCGGTTCGCACCGGGATACACTTTTTTGCAATATTCAATAAACGCTTCATAACCCGTAGTCTTTGAATTTTTGTATACATATTCATTCGACTTTATCTTCCATAAAGCTGGATGACTTTTATAGATTACTATAAACTCCGTTAAAAACTCTTTGCCCATAAAACGAGTGTCTATGCTTTCAGCCATATTTTACAATGAAAATAATTTAAGCCCGCTTGCTTAACAGGGAAAAAACTGTAATGTTTATGGTACCAGAAAACAATCTGTCGACTTTAACTGTCAGACAAGTCTCTGCATGATGAGACCGTAGCGGGCCTGGCCCCTGCTCGATACACTAACGCACGGGTTAGTCGACAGACTCGAACCGTGCTGGATTAAGTCCTCGGACAAACCTCTGTGTGTATGGCGGGCTATTATTGAATCCACATTGCTGCTGAGTGAACATACTGAATTTCAAAACCTTACAATTTGAGCGCGTACTGTTGAGTTAGCTATGGGATTACTATCGGTAATTTGATTTGCTTGATTCTCTCATGGGATCAGAAAGGCGTTGATATGATTGGACTTCTATTTCAGCAAAGAAATGTATAACAGTTTTCAAAAAATTACACGGTTATGATGTTTTAATCTTTGTTCCAGGGTTGTCTGTTCGGCTCCCCCTTCAGTTCATCCTGCTATCAGCAGCATCAGGAGCATTACAAGTCGACGACACCAACTGGTAAGTCACTAAGTGGAATAAATGATAAATTTTTCATTTCATTAGAGAGTCAGAATCTTGACGCGTTTATTAATAGCTGTCTTATTGAATCCCCGAGTCTGATCTCACTTTCATTTGTAAAAGTACATTCTTTTTAAATGTTGTAGAGTAAGTTCAGAAGTGTATTGGAATCAGTTATAGCGTTCAGTTTCTTCATATAAGTATCATTATTGTTCATAAACTAAATATTCTATCAAAACACATAATCGTCTATAAATTTTTTTTGTAATGATAATTCACCACCACCTAATTGGCATGATAATAAAACAACGATAGTATGAACAGTAACAAAATACAGTAATATAAAAAAAATTATGAACTGAAAGCCATGTGCAACATTGTTGAAAACCGCCCCCACTATTAATGTATTCATATAAAGATTATTTCCCACAATGTGGATAACCAATCAAAAATTTGAAGGCTACACTGCAAAAAAAAGTTTTACAGCGATTGATTGCACTAGACCTGTTTAACCGACCAAAGTGATCAAAATAAACCTGGATTTTGGCTCACTTTCCAGGTACTATCCTGTTCCTGTGTTTTGAAGTTTAAAGGGTTTAATTTTTTCTGGAAATAATACCAACATATATCTCTCCTACACCAAACTCAATCCACCAAAATGCGTACATTTTCTAAATTTACGCTTCCGTGTATAATACTTTAAGAGAAAATCCCTCGACCTGCGATCTCAGGATTTTACCAAATTATTATACAGGTTTCAAGTCATTTTCTGAAAAAAATTTCGAAAATCATGGATGAAAACACATTTTGGCTGATTAAACTTGGCGCACTCGGGTATAACACCCGAATAATAAAAGTGCATTATTATTTAGGTTTCCTCGAATACAGCTCTAGGCCTCCAGATCTCTATAAAAAAAATACTTTCCAAAAAATTTCGAATATACTAGGAATATCCAGTTCATATTTCATTCAGATCTGAATAATTTCTGAATTTTAATTATACTTTCAATGATTTTTGAGACAGGAGCGTCTGAAAAGAAGGTAAAAACATATTTCAGCTAAGATCACACGATATTCATTCTTCTGTTTCTCCACCCAAATTACCAATTATTTTCGTCTAATTACATCTACCATACTTGTTATATTCCACATTTTAGACGATTTTCAGAAACTCCTGAAAGTATGAAACAAAAGATTGAAATCGCCCTACCGTTTAGTTGGTTAATGGGTATCGAATTCCAAATTATGTACCAAATTTTGTTTATCATTTTCAGACATAAAGAAAACTCATTGAAAAATATTTAATAAGTGCCATTTTTTTTTTCTAATTGTCGAACTGGCCGATACTTTATGAAAATCCATATTTATCAAAAAAAAGTCAGCTTCCTGTACGATTCTCACTAACAATGGGTTTACAAAACAGCGACACCGCTTCATCCAGCAGGATAAATAGATCCTGCATGAGTAAGGTATTGTATAGCGAAGCACTTGACGCGGTTTGTTGAACACGTGCTCGGTGAGAATCTTCCCAAGAAACTGTGATATTTTTTGATAACAAAACAATTGAACGCGCAGCTCGAAAAATGCTTATAGTTCAGTAAAAAATGATGGAGAATTATGTATACCAGATAATTGACAAATAAAGAAGTAATTGTGACCCATCGAAATGATGTGTAAAAAAGAAGATATATGCCCTGTTTAATATTTGAAGGGCCAAACGGGGAGCCCGTAGGGAGCATCAAAATAAGTAGGTACTTGAAAGTAATTTCAAAAGCCTCGAGTGTGGGGATAACAGACTTTTACCAAAATGTATTCATGTTCGAGTTGGTGGTCTACGAATATTCAAGGAATATTTATTCATCGTATATTCGGCGTCCATCAGAAGGAATTCTCTACAAACAATTCAGATATCCATTGGATGTCCAATAGATATCTTGTCTTTGTGTTTACTGGTGGGGATATCTTGAATCCCAATTTGCCGAAATTCCCGATGAATGTCCCTTGGATATCCATGGAATATCTGATTCATCTGGGAAGACTTGAATGTCGATCATACA